>KV724018.1:2924-79592 GCA_000500205.2 Phytophthora lateralis | reverse complement strand
TTTTGACTGTAGTCAGGCTGTCACCTCATCCGGCAGCAAAAGTTGGAAAACGCCCCAATGCGGTGCGTGTTCGTGCAAGCCGCAAACGTACTGGCTGCAGCGCCCCAATTTCAACTTGATTGTACCGTAGAAGCGAAAGGACGCCCGTGGTCATGTCTCTTCGAGCACTGCATGGAAGGCCCCCAGACGAAGCGCAGCGAAGCAAGCACGAGAAGCAAGAAGCAATTGGGCAGCTCAACGTAGTGTGTATAATTTATATCATGACTAAATATCTTCTCCTCTAATAAATCTACGATGCTGGGGCTGTGTGGCGGCAAGCGCGCGACCTCCGACGGCGAGGGCAGTTGCAGCGCGTTGGGGCTGCGTCTGCGAGGTGCGTCCTCTCCTCTGCCCGCTTCCTTCCCGGCATCTGGCGCCTGCGTCGCCTCAGCGGCAACTTCCGCAGGACGGCGCTGAAGATTCGTGTCCTTCTCTCTCCTCCAGACCGCAACCTCGTTCACTTGCCGGCCGAGAGCGGAGGCGACGTGTGCGCGCCGTGCTGCTCGCGGTCCTTGCGGATCCACGCGCTCTTGAGCAAGTCGATCTCCAAGTTGGTCTGCCATTGCTTCTTCATGGCGGCGTGGTCCTCCACGGCGGCGCCGTTGTCTCCTGTTGAGTGCGACTTGGGCATGATAACTGTGTTCTGTGCGGGTGTCTGTGGCCTGGCAGGCAAATTGCGATGTGAGCTGTCCCAGAGTGGGGGGAGTGGCTCGGGCAGACGCGGCAACCTCTAACCACCCGCACTGTCGTCGCGTCGCGAGTAAACGTCCACACGTCAGACGGTGCGTACCTTCTAACCCTACCCAGATGGATTCCACGCGACCCCGTTTTAAGCAAAACGCCGGTGGCGACACTCGAGTGCGTGCGCGCCCGAGTTGAGGCATCGAGGCTGGCGCGAGCGAGGGCTGTTGCTGGCGGCGACGGCGCTCGTCGTGGCTGCCAATGCCAATGTCGTCACGGCGCCGTGCGCGACGTTTTGCAGCAACCCGATTTAGTCGGCGCATAAAACAGGGTTCGGCAACCGACCATCATTCGCCAGCACCATGCAAGGGCATGCCAAAAAGGAAGCCGAAAAGCAAACAGGGCTACAATAGCTTCAACTCGCGAGGCAAATCGTTTCGCACTTCTAAATGTGTGGCGAGCTCTGCGCCGACAATATTCAATCAAGCCATTGCGGGTGGGTCGCAGTGATCTACCAGGCCATGCCGATGACGGCCGCAGCCTGCTGGACTAAGACTGCCGTCCACAGCCACGCCGAACGCGAAACCATTTGGTGGGGTGCCGTGGGCAATACGTGGCGCAGCCGTCGCGGATGCGAGCCCCGTGGCGATGCATTGACGCCGGCTCTGATGGCACGTCAACGCCATCTGCCGCTGGCGCCGGCGCCGCAGTCAGCTGGGGTGCAGCAATAATGCCTGCCGCACGAGATGCTGTTTGGGGAATAAACCTATTAAACTGCATTATTTCTACTACGTGCGACCTATCGACCGTCATGTGAGACGTGAAGACACGTACGGCGGAACCACAATGAGGCGACGCACTGCAGCGGAAGGCGCCGGCCGCCACAAATCTGGGCGCCCGATCCTGATTTCGGAGCCCAGCGACACCCGCATCGGCCAGCCATCGAGGGCAAGCTCTGGGCCCGGGATCCGCTGGACCACCCAACCCGCAGCCTGAGGTACATGTAGTCGCGGCGCCGTTTCTTGCGAAATCACGCTCAGCCCACCGGCACTATAACGGCGGGGGGGCTGACGACGATGCTCGTCGGCGCTTGTTGCAGTTGGTTGCTGCAAAGTGAAGCCACCTGGCGGTCTCTGCACGGCACGCGTTGCACACGGCAACTTGGCGAACAGCGTGTCCAAACTTTCAAATCCCCACTCGGCGACACATCGCAGGCTACGCTCGCTCAGTTTCGGCCTCGGCAACAAGACTGCAGCTTCTGCTCGAGCGCCATCTCGGTGAGGTGATCTCAGCTGGCCACTGGCAGACGAAGCTCTCGTTCCCAACTCGCTCAACACGACTGGCCTGCAGCTGATGGCCACAATCGCCGCTCAAGTGGTGCGCGCCACGCTAATGCCTGCAACCCTCGCTCGCCTCGCCTGTCCAAAGTCGCCTCCCCCCCCATCCAAACCGAAAATTCGCGGTCGTAAAATGATGCCGTGTGAGCACACTGTGCTCACTGAGCTGTGACGACAAGAGACCACCAAGTTGGTCACAGTGCACACGTGCTAAGCCAAGTCGAGGAACGCCATCAGCGCGCTCGACACCATCGCAAGAGCGAGCCTTGGTTCACGTTGCATCTGCCTGGCCCCTACTGTACCGGTAGTACTTCTTCTTTTCGCACCGAAAGCCTCAGTCCTTGACGATGATCCCCGACCGCCGTGACTGCTCTTTAGCGTCAACGAGCTGCAAGCATCTGTCAACTCGCCCTCTCTGACACGAGCCAAGCTGCTCAAATCTCAGGCCCAACAAGCAACTTGCACGGCACCACACGCACGTTCGTGCCATCCGACGACCAGGAATTCCCAGCGTAGCAAGTGAGCGTGCAAAAGAATCTCCGCGCTCATCAACACAAGTCACGCAGCGAAATTTCACCTTCCTCGTCGCGACGTCGTCTCGCGCAAGGCACCAGCAGTCCCAGCTCTCGAGATCAGCAACTTCACCAAACAAGCCCAAAACAAGGTCCCAGGTACTGTATTTTCCAACCAGGGATCGGTCTCCTGCGTGCGGTATTAATAGGTTATTCATACCAAACGAAGGAGAATATGACGATGAAAAATACATTTCAGAAGACGATGCCAACAACTAAGGTACCTTTCAGGTAACCTTCATTTTGAGCAGACTGCACGCACCACCAGAACGTGAACAAGTACACCAGCCCTCCAACCGATCTTCGCTTCAACGTCGTGGGTTCAACAAATGGACCACGAACCTCAGCGCAGTGCCTTGAGTGCGTCGACCACGTGATCCATCCCAGGTCGTTTGCTGGACTCAAAGCGGCACATTTGCTCCACCAACGCATAGGCTTCTTCACTGCAGCTCGCCGGACGCTGAGGGATTCGCTTCAGCTTCACCACGTAGTACTTCACCACCGCATCCAGTGTCAGCCCCCACGGATATTTCCCACTCACGGCTTCGATGATGCACATCCCGAACGAATAAACGTCCGAGGCGGACGTCGCTTTCTCGCCACGCAGCACCTCCGGAGCTTTCCATCGGATGGCGCCGATTGAAGCCTTTCCGCTGCCCTCAAGCCCCGATTCAAGGTCCAATTCGGGCTCTGCACTGCTGTCTGGCGCAGTTACTTCCATGATACTCAGTCCGAAGTCCGTCAGCTTCGCACTGCCGTCTCTACCGACCAGAATGTTGTTGCACTTCAAGTCGCCATGAACGATGCGCTTCACGTGCAGATATCGAAGTCCCAGAGCGGCTTGGTACAGCTTCTCCCACACGTCATCAGGGTGATCTCGCAAGTATTGGTCCAGTTGACCTTTGGCTGCGAACTCGCACACGAAGAACGGTTTCTGGATATGGCAAGCTCCGTAGAGCTGCACCACGTGCGGGTGATACAGCTTGTGCCAGACCTCCACCTCCTTCAGGAACGCCGCTTGGTCCTCTTCGTTTCTCAGTTTCACCTTCTTCACCACCACCCGCGATCGCTTCCATTTGCCGTGATAGACTTCACTCGCTTGAAGAGTTTTTGGCTCGAAAGCCAACTCACGGATCATTGAGTAGTTTCTAGTAATGACTTCGAGCTCTCGAACGACATCCGAGGCAGAGAGGCGTTCAAGGGGGTTGTAGCAACACATTCGCTCGATAAGGTTCCATTGAGCTGCTGTCATAACGTCGGGGTTTTCTGGAAGCATCCCGGATAGTACAGCGTCTTGAATCTCGCTGTTGTCATCCATATCCCAAAGAATAGGTCTAAAAGACTCCACGATGACCAAGCCGAACACGAACACATCCGACTCGAACGAAGCTGGTAGCCCAGCAAGAACTTCAGGGGCGGTACACCAAGGTAAATAATCATCTGAACTACCCCCAAAAATGTGGAGTTTTGCCACTCCGTTCGAGCCCACAGCGATGCTGTAGGAGCTAAGGGTTCCGTGGACAATGTTGCGATCATGTAAATACTCCAGTCCCAGGGCGGCTTGGTAAAGCTTGCTCCATACATCACCAGTTGCGCTGTTCCAATGCACAGGATTGTACATTAACTCATAAGCTGGACGCTCGAAGACGAAGTAAGGCTCCTTAGAAGCGTCGTCGTCGTGCCAGAAGCCGTACAATTTCAGGATGTGTGGATGGTTCAAGTGCGACCACCGATTGAGCACTTTGAGGAACGCCTCGGAAGTCCAGTTTTTCTTTTTGAGTTTGACTTCAATTGGCGTGTCCAGCCACAAACCTTCCGTGCTATCTGACACAATTGTTGTGATTGAGTTGAAGTGTATCTGCGTTGGGTCAAGCCGGAGCTCATAATGCTCAAGAAACCCAGCGGTAGACGGGGTACCCGGCATAGCGGAGGTGCTACTCCCTTCGAGCTCTGACAAATAGTTCACCACCTGAGAATGACCGCGCTCTTGTCCAATGTCCATTGCAGTCTGGCCCGAAATGGTTTTGAAGTCCAGTGCACCATGAGCAACCAGAACTTGTACAACATGAAGATGACCGAATGCGGCAGCGCTCTGCAATGGCCCCCAACCACGGGCATCACAGCTGCTGATGTCTGCACCCTGGCTGAGCAGGAGTTCAACAACGTCTTTATGACCACCCTGCGCCGAGAGATGAAGAGCTGTTTGGCCAACTAGATCACTTTCATGGATGCTGCCTCCAGACCGCAGTAGAAGTTGCAGTACGTTGAACTGCCCGTTCTGTGAGGCTTCAATGACTGGTGTTGCTCCAAACTTGTCTGCGTGATGAACGTCTACTCCATAGTCGACAAGAAACTCGACCGACTTAATTGTTCCAGCTGCAGCGGCTTAGTGCAGCGCGGTTCTGCCTTGGAAGTTGGAATGGTGAGCGTCCACTCCGTATTCAATCAGGTATTGGATGAGGACAAGATGGTCTGCCTTCGCCGCCTCAATAAAAGCACACCACAAGTCCTGCATGGGTGGTTGGTCTTCCTTGAAACCTTTCTTCAAGAAGAGCTGGACAAGTTCAAAGTTCTGGGAAATACCAGCGTAGTGCAACGCTGTGTGGCCCCAGTTGTCCGTATCAGTATGCTGCAATCCGCTGTCCAAAAACAATTGAGCGAGAGCAACCGATTCTTCGGAAGCGCCAGCCACGTAGTGCAGCACACTCTTGCCGCCGCTGCTTTTGTCCTTCACACAAGCTCCTTTTTCCACCAGATACTTTGCCATATCTAGACACCCCGTACGAGCAGCTCCATGTATCGCGGTGTTGCCATCTTCGTCGGCTTCATTTACGTGTGCGCCGAGCTCAACGAGCCACTGAACCGCAGTAAAGTGGCCTTCTTGAGCAGCGGCAATCAATGCCTCATCATTCACACGAGCTCCGTTTTCGACTAGCCACTGCATCACGTGAAGATTCCCTTGGTATGCAGCTGAGCTTAGCAAATTCTTTGCTTCATCCCCTGCATTCACCAACTCGCTCGTCTGGATACCCGTCACTTCCTCTTGCTTAGCACACAGCCACTGCATCACATCCAGCTTCCCCTCCATTGCGGCATACAGGAGTCCGTCAAGTACACTCTCTTGATCACGTTGTTTGCTCAGGTAGACACGCTTGACAAGTCTCAGTGGAAGGTTGTTGCACGCCCAATGAAGCCAATACTGCGGCGCGTAGTCCAGAAATGCCTCAATCCGTCGAACCGCTTGAGGGTGAGCTGCCAAGGCTGGAACTCCTCGAGACACAACCTCGACGCTCGTCAGCAACGGCTATTCTTCCTCTTTTTTTGGATGCCACCCTGTGGTCATCGCTCTTGATCTCTTTTTCACTTGTGATGCCTCTTACTTATGGCGCCCCCACGCTGACCGGACCGCACACTGAACGCAACGTTGGCGCAGGTTTTTCTTGTCGAACTCATCGAGCCCAATTCAAACTGCATCCCAATTTGGGATTCCCAAAACAAGGACCTACCAAATTTCATACCCATTTCCGCAGGACAGGTCCAACACTTTTTGCCAATCAGAATCCGACAGTCTCAAGTCTGCCATGTCGTCGCAGCTCTGGCGCTCGCCCGCCGTGCGCCAGCCTCACCGCGCCGTCCTCTCCGGCTGGCAACGCTGCGCCTCATCCGCTTCAAACCCGCAGTCATTGCAAAGTGACGACCAGCGCGAGCGCCTCGTGTTCTCCGGCATCCAACCCACGGGCACCCCCCACCTGGGCAACTACTGCGGCGCCATTGTGAAATGGGTGGCCCTGCAAGAGAGTTCGTCACCGGTTGCCACATTGTCAAAGGAGGAAGATGGGTCTTCAGAAAGTTCGTCACCAACTTCAACTTGGTCTGACAACGCATCCCCGACGCGCCTGTACTCGGTGGTGGACCTGCACGCGCTCACCGTGCCGTTCGACGCCCAGCGCATGCCCAACCAGGTGCACTCGATGGTAGCGGCGCTGCTGGGCGCGGGACTGGACCCGACGCGCAACATCCTGTTTCGCCAGTCCGATGTGGCGGCTCACGCCGAGCTCGCGTGGTTGCTGAGCTGCATCACGCCGCTCGGCTGGCTGCAGCGCATGACGCAGTTCAAGCAGAAGGCGGCGTCCGCCAAGAGCGACAGCTCGCTGGGACTGCTGGCCTACCCCGTTCTCATGGCCGCGGATATCCTGCTATACCGAGCGACCCACGTGCCGGTCGGTGAAGACCAGCAGCAGCACTTGGAACTCACGAGGATGATTGCCACGACGTTCAACGACCGCTTCGGATCCAACCGTCCTGGCGGGAAGGAGGTGCTACCCAAACCTTTTCCAATGCTGGAGGAGGATGTCAAGACGCTGACTGGAGCTACGCGCAAATCGCTCTCGCGCATTATGAGTCTGCGTGACCCCACGAAGAAAATGAGCAAGAGCGACAGGTCCGCGTTGAGCCGCATTGAACTGACGGATACGGCGGACGATATTCGCAAGAAGCTGCGCAAAGCCACCACAGATGCTGTGAGCGGCATCTACTACGACCGTGAGCAGCGACCAGGCGTCTCGAACCTGCTGGATATTGTCAGTGCTGTCACCGACCAGAGCGTCGCACAACTTGAGGCGCAGTATGCGGACTACGGCACTGGCGCCTTCAAAGACAGCGTTGCTGACGCTGTCATTGCCAAGTAAGCCTGAGCTGCAGCTGGTGTGATGACATATTTGCTGGTACTAACTTTGTTTTGCTGCTGCCCAGGATTTGCCCAATTGGAGAGCGCATCAAGCAGTACGAGGCAGATCGAGTGTATATCGACAAGGTGCTGACAAAGGGTGCGGACCAAGCCTCAGAACTTGCTGCCGTCACCATGAAGGACGTCAAGGAGGTTATGGGTCTGGCTAAGTCATAGACGAAGGGTATGAACTCGGCATATCAACTAAATTTACGGCGGCGGCTGCTGACGCTTCTCGCCTGCTCAGGAGTTACGCGGCGTCGATCCGGTGTGGTGTAGTAAGATTTGTGTTATTCCCTCGTCGCTCCATGAGGCTTCCTCGAGTCTGCAGCGCTCGGTCGACATCCCTGGTCACAGCACTTTGGCTGCTGTGGTTGAGTCTGATACGACCCGCAGAAGGCTTCATGTGCCCAAACTACTGCTCCAGTCGTGGTCTTTGTTTGGCGCAGGGTCTGTGCTCGTGTCCCAAGGGTTGGTCCGGTCCAGACTGCTCAATAGGTGCGCATTGTTCCCTTTCACTTGCACTTGGACCTCATGAGTTTCTGACACTGGTTGGGCTGATCTCTTCGCCAGCTACCTGCCCGCTGGGCAGTGCCTGGGCTGATGGGGTCATTGGAACGGACAATGGCCACAATTTGGCTCCGTGCTCGAACCGCGGAGAATGCGAACTTGGCACGGGAACCTGCACATGCGACTCGGGATTTACAGGCGCAGCCTGCGAACGAAGTGCGTGCATCCAGCTTCTGTGTGAAGGTTGATATCTAACCTTGACCCAATTCAATTGTCGTCCTTGTGGCACTGTTCTCAGTGACCTGCACGTGCAACGGCCACGGGAGCTGCAAATCTATGGCCTCATACGCGCTGATGAAGGATCCTGGCCGCGGAACCATCTACCCGTATGACAACAACTGGGACGCCCGCAAGATTTACGGTTGCGTTTGTGATCGAGGCTACACTGGCGCAAACTGCATGGAGAGTACGACCCAGTTGGAGTCAGGACCCTTGCGTTTTGATACTAACTTGGCTTCTTTCAAACAGGATTCTGTCCTGTAGGTGACGACCCGCTCACTGGTACTCTGCTGGACCCGAACGGCATCCAGAGGAATGAAAAGCAGCGGATTAACTGCAAGGCTACCGTAAGTACGATTGCTCGTTTGGACTACAATGGTTCTTTGACGATTGCTGCTAGTCTGGTAGCTTTACGCTCACGTTCGCCGGATACACAACCGATCCGATTTTTGCTGACGATACTGCCAAGACACTGAGAACCAAGTTCATGACTCTACCTTCCGTGACTGCAGCCACCGTAACATTCGGCGGCATCACGCTCACAGCCTGCACAACGATTGGAAACGACATCAGCATTGAGTTCACCCAGGACTTTGGAGAGTACGTGCTTCCTGTTGTATCTTCGCACAGATGTACGAAACTCACACGTTAACTTTGAGCAGCCTGCCGGACATCTACGGGAATCCTACGGGGCTCGCGCACTCGACGCCTTCTGTAAATCCCACGCTCACCTTTGCGACGATCACGCAGGGCACCAAGGAAAGCCTACCATGTTCAAGGCGTGGCCTGTGCGACCGCACCGCTGGTGTTTGCTCATGCTACTCCAACTATTTTTCCAGCGACGGTACCGGAGGCATCGGCCAGCGCGGCGACTGTGGATACGTTAGCGGTGTCGTCACCGCGTGTCCTGGGGAAATCGCTTGCAGTGGTCAAGGCACGTGCCGAGGACCTCCGACGTACGATTGTATCTGCAATCAAGGCTTTACCGGCGGGGACTGCAACGAACGCCTCTGCCCTAAGGGCCGATCCTGGTTTGATCGACCCACAGACACCGCAGACACTGCACACGCTTTGGCGGAGTGCTCAAATGCTGGTCAATGCGACCGAACGAAGGGGGACTGTATCTGCATGTCTGGCTTCACTGGTGCAGCGTGCAACCGATGTAAGTAGGTGTAGAATTGCCTTGATGAGCTACACTTTAGCTGTCAAGTGCCTCGACGCTCTGTACTGACCTTGTTGTTTGATTTGTTGCAGTATTGTGCCCGAACGATTGCAGTGGCCACGGAACGTGCTACACGATGGAGCAGTTGGCAAAAAAGGCAACACTCAACGGAGAGACTATGGGCTCGAGCTATGGCGCCGTTCCTAACAAGAAGGAGACTTGGGACTACGACGTGATGCAGGGTTGTCTGTGCAGCTCTGGCTGGGAGGGCCACGATTGCTCCCAGCGCTCGTGTTCGACGGGAGACGACCCCATGACGCTGCGGCAGCAGAATGAGGTGCAGATGCTCGTGTGCAAAGGGAATTCAGGCTTCTTCACTCTCAAGTTCCGAGATGCAGCGACGCCCCAACTCCCGTTTAATGCGCCCGCCGCTTCGCTAGCAGCGGCATTGGAGGCCTTGGCGACAATCGGTAAAGTTTCCGTTACCTACAGCACGGATACCAACTTGGTCATCGGCTCGCCTGCGTGCAACGCTGCAGGATCCAACACGATCCGCATCGAGTTCCTAACGAATTTTGGTGATTTACCGCCGTTGCGCTGGATCCTCGATGGAGCTCTCACGTTGACTATCAGCGTTGATGGTGTTGGTGGGTCTGTACAAGGCACGAAAGAAGAGGTGGTTTGCGCGAATCGGGGGATCTGCAACCACCTCACCGGCGGGTGTCGTTGCGCGTACGGCTTTACAAGCAGTGATGGCTTCGGTGGCGAAGGAGACCGAGGTGACTGTGGCTACATGGAGCCTCTCTACCTCACTTCTGCCGCACAACAAGCTAACACAGTCTAATGAACGGATTCTAGTTCGCGTTCCTGGATCGTTTGTTGAGTGGCTCCTGTTCGTGAGAGTGTTGACCCAACCGAAGCTTCGAGTTCGGACAAACGCCTGGAGAGGAGAAAAAGTCGATAAACGCCTCAATTGTTCGAACCACGCGTGCTCTGCTTATGAAGCGATTCGAACTGTTGTCAGACTTGAGTGGTTGTGGACTCAGCACATCGCCGATGCCGATGAGGTGCTGGAAATGTGCTGTCCGTTGCCGACGTATGCGTGCCCAGAGCTCGCTCAGATGCACTGGAGCCCGCGTTTGAGCCTCGCCCAAAATGGTTGGTGAAGGAGTCTTCGCATGTGCTGTTTGATCGGGTTAATATTGATCTTTTTAATGCCGTGCAGTGAGCCTGAGGATTTTACTGGGAATGGCACTGTCGTAGCTAGCAGAACATCTCGAGATCGAGTTGCTTGAGGGTAAGCCGCATCTTCGACGACGTCTCCAATAGCTACTGCAAGCTCATGTTAACAAAACTAATCTCGGAAAGAAATTAGTTGCTTTCGCACAACGTCATGGATCGCCCTGTATTTCCAAATTCTGAGTTCTGTTTGCGGCCGAGACTGCACCCCGGAACTGCTGTGCGAGTAGTACTGGGGCATTATCCCAAGGAACGTCTTACCGACCCCGACAGGCGGTCCCGTCGCACTGCACTGCGTGTCGTGTAAACACCAAAATTCATTATTGAACTCGAATGGTTGATAAATAAAAGTAGGAATAGGACCAACTTTTGTTTTTCATTCTAATCACTCTAGCATTCATGCGACTGCTTCTCCTTGTCGGGCTGCGCTTTCCTCGCAAGCACTTTTGCTGAGGCGATTGCTGAGAGAGCGGGGCTGTCTGTCTCCGCTGTCGTGTAGGTCAACACGTAGTGTACTTGAATTCTGGTGATTATAGAGAAGAAATTCTAGCTTGGATTCCAAGTAGTTGTCATCCGCATTACACTGTTAGTGAAAGACGGCGTAGATCGTCAACGCACTGGTCCTTGGCCGAGATATCATCCAATTCTAGAAGTAGATCTATGTCGTCTCTCAGGAATTGGTACTTCGACTGCAGTCTCAAGACCTGTCCACGGAACTCGTGCACAGCGCAGAGTTCTTGTCCAGCGGAGCGGATGCTGCAGTCGTACTTGTCAATCTTGCTCTGGAAGCGGGACATGTCGTCCACGAGCCGGTCAATTACACACTGGGTTTCTGCAACTAGACGGTTGGATTGTTCGGCTTTCTCCTGCAGGTGGCCCACAGTTCCTTGCGTGCGTTCCAGAAGGTTTTGTGCATTGGTCAGATCACCGCGAATTGCAGAGGTGAGAGCATCAATCGAAGCGTATCCAGGTATTGCAAGCTTAGCATCGTTCTTGACGATAGCGTTGACAATTCCAACGATAGGAACGATGCCTAGAAGGCCGTTGCACTGTCGCTCCTCCTGTTGTCGGATTTCGCGACGCAAACGAGCAATTTCCTCGTTTTCTTGATAAATTTGGGATTGAAGTGAATCCATCTCACTTGTTTGGCATGCCAGCGCTTGCTCTTGGACGCGCCTTTCACTCTC
Organism: Phytophthora lateralis; assembly: GCA_000500205.2. Lineage (NCBI taxonomy): Eukaryota > Oomycota > Peronosporomycetes > Peronosporales > Peronosporaceae > Phytophthora > Phytophthora lateralis. Next base: position 67,860 of record KV724018.1, on the reverse strand, counting down.
TTTCTCGCGGAGCTTTGCGGAAGCTTGATGATGAGCCTCCGATGCGTCACGCAGCTTTTCGCCTAGCCGATGTTGCTCATCTTCCACGCGGATACGTTTCCGGTTATTGCGCTCTTGCATGATTTCCAGAACCTTGCGGGTGGCAAGACAGAAGGTAGCAATGTCTTGAATCTCAGCTAGTTGGTTGATATGTGCAGGGGTGATAGCGGCAGAAGACGACATCATCGGACAGGCCTCGTTCGTTCTGAAAACCTTGGCTCCTTCAGCGTTAAAATGTCCAAATGCTACCCACGTGTACCACGAAGAGGTGAGCGAATCCACCAGTTCGTCTTCCATTGCTTGGATTAACCCTGCAAATTTGCTCCCCACGCCTTGGACTAGTGTCATGAGGAAGTCGTTACGGCGGTGGTGACAGTGCGCTTTCATGGCGCCCCAGTAAAATTCCATTGCCCTTGCAATTTTAATCTCTACCGTCTCCTCCAAAGCAGCATCGTATGCTGTAACCAATTGACTCCATTTGAGCTCCAATTTATCTGCACAACGGACCATGTCGACCACAGCTTGGTAAGTGCTTTTCAAGTATGCGAAGACGTCGTCTGGGCGATCCTTCATCAGCATTTCGAGCGCGAATTTGTCGTTCTTCATAGCATCAAAGCACCACTCTACGATATCGGAACATGCAACTTGAGAGTCATAGCTCAGAGCGAGGCAGCGCTGTCCCAGTTGGTGATCAAACGATTCGTTGTTGGGGGATTGCAGCTCCTCAAACACAAGTTGTACCTGTTCAAGAACGGAGTGCAAATCTTTGAAAGATCCAAACGCACCTGAGCTCAGGAATCGGTTCTCCACTCCATTCAAGATGTCTTTCGCCGAAGGAATGTTGAGGATTGGCTCGATGCTGCAGAAGTCGGAGTATGCTATTGAAATGATCAGGCGTGTCGGTGGAGCGTATGGTATCATCTTGCTGACAATTTGCACGACTTGTTGTACCGAGAGTGCAAATGCAGATATGAGTATGTTGCCCTTCCGTTGCATGTCCTAAGACGGTCATTCATTTTGTACTGTTGCCCAAGATCCGTTGCACCCATCGGGAAGCTGGCCACTCGATCCATGGCGCAAGTTAGATTTGGGGTGCATGTGTGTGACTGGTAAACCAGTGGGTAACACGCAAGACGATCCACTTTTTTCCGCCTACAAACGTCGCGCAAAGCTCAGATCAACAACCTGCGTTTGTAATCCAAATTGGATGCGCTGTCCGGAAACAGGTTCGTGCCAAAAAATCATGTTACATGTATTCCTAAGTTCGTCTCCTTCATTTCTTGGAGCCATTTTTTGTTGTTGCAAAACGGCATCCTGGATTTCAGCGGGGAACGTCATAGGGTATGCTGTACACCTTTACGAACCCGTCGACATACAATCTCATTCTTCAATTTACTTCCTGCCAACCAAGCACAAGGTTCCGAAACAACCCCAGTACTCAATTAATCAAGATGGCTTCGAACTCGTCGTACCCGGCCACAACCAGCCTGATCCTGTCCGTCCCGTACACGAGTTTCACCAGCATGGTACCAGTCTTTGACAATGATTCCGTGAAATCCATCATCAAAGGGACCGAGGAGAAATTCGTACTCGCCGGTGTGACTGGAGCCTTCGAGAAGCTTCAGCTGGTACCCAAACTGGTCGAACTTGCGTACGCCGGGTGCAAGTCGTCAAACTCCCAAACGTCTGTCCTGCAACTGCAATCGGGCTGCCTCACTTTGAGTTACGATACCCAAATCACGTGCTTGGATTTCGTTGACGGCTGCTTCGATTCGCTCAAGAAGCACAAACTCGCGCTTCTCATGCTGTCCAAGAAACGGCCCGAGAAAGCGTTCCTGTGCTTGCAGAAGACGAGTGAGATGGCGGGCAAAATGGCCAACCGAGCGGATGAATTGGTGACCAAGTCGCAAAAGATGTGCGAACTTGCCGAGAAAGCCCTGGCGGCCACCTCAACGGACAACGTCGAGGTGGAGAAGAAGCACAAGGAAAACCAAATCAAGTTCGCAGAGCTTGAGGCTACCCAACTAGAACTGGCATCCATGACAACCAAGTTAACGACTCAAGTGCTCGAGGCCAAAGAAAACGAGAAGAAAGCGGCAGATGAGGCCGATCTTGCGAGAACGAGGGCTTTTGCAGTCGCGATGGTCTCTGCGGTGCTGACACCACTCACTGCTTGTGCGCAGGCGTACGCTGGGAGATCGGGGTTGCCTAGCGCTCCAATGATGTTTTGCTCCCCTTTTGATGCTGCATCCGCCACCATAGTCAAGAAGAAAACCAAGCTGGCAAAAGCACAATGTGCGATGGAGGCAGAGACCGATGAAGATAAGAAGCAGCTACTCTGCGAGGAAATTGCTGGGTATACCGCTGAAATCGAGTGCCTGGAACAATCCCGGTCGGAATCCCAAAGTGTCGGGACGACTCAGGAATCTCAAGCTTTCAGGGCTACGGAGAGTGCAGCTCAGCGAGAGGCAGCGTACCGTCAGGAACGGATCCTTCTCCAAGAGCAAGAACGCAAGGCATCTGCCGATCTGGCCGGGACGGTGGCCCGACTTAAAAATGCATCCGATGAAAACAATCATTTAGCGACGGCCAAGCTGTCACTGGAGCTGGCCATCAAGGCTATTGGGCGCGTGACGTCGGCCTTTGAGGCGATGCGAGCGTACTGGCTGGAGGTCAAGTCTCACTGCGATAAGCTCAGCGATGTGAGCGACATGGAGCTGGTGCAAGACTTTGAAGACGAGTTCGTGCAGGCGATCACCGACTCCTGGTACAACTGGTTGGTGCTCGGACGAATCACTTTCACAAGCGCCAAGACCATGAAAAAGGTCATCGATGAAAACTGTCGCGTGATGGAAGATATTCCGACGTCGCAGGAGGCGAGGGAGCGTCTGCCGATGCTGATCAATCGAGCTCAACTCGGAGTGCAGATTGAAAATGACAAAATCCAGGAAATCACGCAGCCGTAGCCGCTGGTCAAGGGGGTCTTGCTTAGGTAGTACTGAAGTACATTTGTTTTTTATTGTTTCGTTAACACCGTAATTTGCGCATCAACCTAAAAACAACATTCTGTGGGGTGTGCGTGTTTGTCGTGAAATCAGAGACCAGTTATCGCACCCATGCGACTTGATCATTTAGTTGATAAACCAGAGGACGAGCGACAGCATCCAACTGCTCAATTAGGGAAGACTCCAAAGTATATCCTACAGCAAAACCACCCTCCACCTTGAAGTTTACCAGTAGAAAGGCATCTCGCAGCCGCTCTCAATGTCATTTATGATCATTCCCGTTACGACCAGGATGTTGTAATACATGTACAACTTGGATGCAACCAATCTCTAGAGTCCAGCATTGCATCTAGTGTACCCGCTATCAGTTTTGGATCTTTCCAAGTACGAACCCCGCTGCGTTTGGAAAAGAGACACAATCGAAAACGCCTCCGAGTGAAGAATCGCACCGACAGAATGCTGCCTTTGATGGCAGGCGTCAGCGTTGTATGCCGGAACTACCCTCTTGTAGCAGCGGAGAAGCCTATTGTGCGGCTCATTGAATCGTTCGTCGACACTTCTGTGGGGTTTTCTCTGTATAGGGCGAGTGGTAGGTCTCTGGACCTGGTAAAGCGTGTGCTTGCACGTATGAATCGAGGTCAAGTGATAGCTGAGCTGTGTGAAGCTGCTGGAAGTGGAAACGTTCACGTGATTGAGATGTTGTGTGCGGCGGCTGGAGAACTCCTGGACATCAGAACGGCTGATCTGCTAAACGAACGTGACTTGGGCAGCAACTCGGCGCTGTCGAAGGCTGTTTGGGGTGGGAACCTGCAAATGTTAGATTGGCTTTTGGCTCACGGTGTTGCCTTAAACGCGAGAAATGCCAGAGATCAAACTGTACTGCACCAAGCAGCGACACAAGCGAATCTGGTCGTCGTGGAATGGCTCGTGGATAACGGACTTGAAGTGGATGATGCAGACGGCGATGGCTTTACAGCACTACTGAAGGCAGCTCAATATGGACGATTTAGTGCTGCCAAGTGGCTGTTGGAGAGAGGAGCTTCAATCAACAAGGGAAGTAGCAGTGGGCAGAGCGCTTTACATGTCGCGGCAGGTGGTTTGAAAGAGGATCTCGACGTCGTCAAAATTCTCGTTGATCGTGGACTCAAAGCCTCCGACACTGACAAGTGGGGACATACCGCTCTGCACCACGCTATTGTTGCGAAGCACTTCACGATCATCGAGTTTTTCCTCAAGAACTGTTTTTCCGACGAAGCTCCGAGAATGACCGACTTGCAAGACGCCCTCTTTGCTGCTTCGAACGTGGGCTACTCTGAATTCGTTGAGAACGTGACCACAGATTTCGGACTGGATATCTCCCATGTGACTGACAACGGAAGAACTGCCCTTCATGAAGCTGCAGCTGGAGATAGCGTAGAAACTGCGAAATTGCTGGTGAAGAGAGACCTCGCTGTTGACCGAGCTGACAACCTTGGAATCACGCCGATCATTGAGGCTTCTCGCCTTGGCCACGCGCGTGTTCTGAAATATCTGCTGAGCGCCGAGTGGAACACCGACGCCGTTGACTTAGCTGGTCGAACAGCTCTACATCATGCGGCAGTTGGTGGCCACATAGACGTGATCAATATTCTGCTTTATACTGCAGACACAAACTGCTGTGATCAACGTGGGTGGACACCACTACATTGTGCCGCAGCAGACGGACGTCTTCAAGCCGTTCGAGTGTTGATCGACAGCGGTGCTACGTTAGATTGCGAGACCATTTCTGGCAAAACCGCGCTAGTCCTTGCGTTAGAACGCGGTCATACTGAGGTAGCACACGTTTTGCTTAAGATGGTCTCCAACCGAGCCCCAGAAAAATCCCCGGAATCGGCTCCGAATGCTCTGGATGACTACAAAGAGTATCGTCTCGACCGTAGTGATATCCAGTTTGAATCTCCACTACTCCAAGACTGTGCCAGTGGAATGTGGCTCGACTCACCCGTCCAAGTGAAAGTGAAAAAGCGCTGGCAATCCAAGAACATCGTCGAAGAACTTGAGCGCTGGTCCAAATTGAGCCACCCACATGTCGTCAAACTCTACGGTGTCTGCTACGGAGACGGTCTTGACGACCCTTTTATCGTCTACGAGCGACCAACTCATGGATCGTTTTTCGAATATTTAGGAAACGAGGCCAATCGAGCTCGCGTTTGGGACAAACTGTACGAAGCCGCTATGGGGTTAGCGTACTTACATGATCGAGACGTTGTCCACGGAGACATCAGCTGTGCTAACATTGCCATCGCAGCCAACGGATTCGCAAAACTCAAGAATCTTGGCGGTGATCAGGACGAAATAGATTTTCACCAGAATCCGTCGTGGACTTCACCCGAGGTTCTCGCTGGGTCTCCATCTACTTTTGCATCGGATGTCTTCGCTTTTGGGTTAACCATAGTTCAGGCGTTCAAGACTACGGGCGATTTGTGGAACCTTTTCGGTAGCGCTCGCGACGAATCTATCAAGTCAGGTCAGCTTCCCAATCAACCTGATGAAATGACCCCGCGCCAGTGGAACCTCATACGCCGAATGTGTTGCTTCAAGCCACGCGACCGCTTGTCTGCGTCTGATGTCGTGCGAGAACTCGAAGCGTTTACGTACAAACATAAAAATCCCGACAGATTTTCTGTCGAGTTGGACGAGCGCGAGATTCCTCGCTGCTGGAGAAATCTTGGCGACGTACCTATGGCAAATGTAGTACCGACCTCAACCGTAGCACGAACCCTCACCGCGATCGACCGGATGACCAGCGAAAGCATCACCATGAATGATATGAATCGAGATGTGTACGAACGCCTGGTGGACGTATTTGACCAACTAAAAGCTCGAGCTGATTCTCCATCTCGCCAACTTGTACAGCACTACTCCAGTATCTTACACCACTTGAGGAATTGTTTGGAAAGGACACGAGCACTGGGCTTTGCGGTAGCGGCTCGTTTCGCCGCAATTCGTCAGGAATCTGACAATGCATTTTCTGTGCATGGGGAAATTGACTTGCTAATGGGCAGCGCAGGCTTGTGTCGGACGAATCCTGTTCACGACTGGAGAATTATGTGGGAATACCGACGGGATGAACAAAGACGTACCATCATGCACCGGTTGAAAGATGTCGGTTCACTACTGGAAGATGTGGAAGACGAAAGCGACCGCGAAGAAGCTCTAACTTACTTGCGCTTTGAGCTGACCAAGCATCCTACCAGCTATTTTGCATTGAGAAACCAAAGTGACGTTGCAAGCACAGAGGTTGTGCTTTCATCCCTGGCAACGTCGAAGAACTGCAACTGGTTTATTCCAGCGTATGAAGTCGAGTTTGACAGCCTCAACGAGTTCAGTAGCGGGGCTTTCGGGTCCGTACATCACGGAAAGTGGAAGAGCGCGCAAGTGATCGTTAAAAAACTGTTGCTGCCCAATAGGAAAAAGCAAGTGTCTCCTCCACACACAAGCTTCACGTTTAATTCGGAAGCTTCAGTCTCCATTTCGGAGAATACGCCCCCAATGAAGAACATCCAAGCTGCGTTTTTGAACGAGGTGGAGATCTGGTGCACGTTGTACCATCCCAGTGTGGTGCAATTGTTCGGCGCTTGCCACATTGGAGAACCGTTTTTCGTGTGCGAGTTCGCGGGAGGAGGCCAGCTCGACAAGTATTTGCGTTCTCATCCGGACGAAGTGTGGGATAAACTGTACGAGGCAGCTTTAGGACTGCGCTATCTGCATGAAAAAAACATCGTGCACGGGGATCTAAAGTGCAACAACATCCTCGTTGGCTGCGACGGTCGAGCAAAGTTAACGGACTTTGGTCTTAGTGTCCTGGAGATAAGCTCCCAAGACGAGGTTGAAGAGCCCGAGAGCGAGTTGCAGGACAGTCTGAGCCACAATATTGGTGCGATCCGATGGAAAGCTCCTGAAGTGCTACAAGGTGATAAATCCACGTTCGCTTCGGATGTGTACTCGTTTGGAATGTGTATCCTCGAAGCAGTTAGTGGGAAGTTTCCATGGGGAACGATGGAAGATGTGGCTGTCAAGTACCATGTGAACCGCAGTTGCATTCCACAGCAACCTCCCCAATGTAGTGAGAACGCGTACAACTTGGTGCAGCAAATGTGCACATTTGATCCAAGCGCGAGGGTCGAGATGAAGGAAGTCGTCAATTATCTGGAAACGCTACGATGATTTAGTAGTAGGGTCCACAACGTGAATTCGGTTCCAAAGAAGATTAGAACCCTTCGTGCTGTGGTAAAAAGTGTAGCGACTTCAGTGTACTTTATTGATGACGTCTATTGGATACACCTTGCCATCCTTATACAATCTATATCCCGTTTGCTAGTAGTAGTTCCTTGATCGGTCACCTCTAATATTCCTTGGTTTCATGTGTCCTCTTCAAGGCCACGAAAAATATACCAGTCAAAACTACAGCACATCCGTACCTCATCAGTCTAAGAGGACTCGGGGTCGCGGGTTTGAGTAGCGGTCTCTGCCTTCAAGTGCGATAGCTCGTCCTCGCGGGAGGCCACTGCCAATCGCAGTCGACGGTTCTCCACCTCGAGCTCGCGGATCTTGCTCATCCGCGTTTCTTGCTCAGCTTGGGCGATCTCAAGACCGCGCACGAATTCGCGCAGTAGCTCCTTCTGCTTGTACAAATCGTCCTCCTCCGTGCGCTGCCACCTGCCGACTCGCTGGTCCATTTTAGACAATTCGTCCAGATATTTGCTTTTGAGCATTGAAGTGAGCGATGGCCGAGCACCACTCGAGGAAGCTAGAGGCGGAGCTGGTGGCGTCGGTGTCGGCGTAGGAGCCACAGGGACTTCTCCCTGTAGCCCTTCGGGGTTGGTCGGCGTATCGTGCGCATCTTCCTCGTGCTCCGGTTCGTCTTCTTCGTCCCCGTCATACTCCTCTTTGGTCTCTGCGAGATCGTCGTCGACGTCCGTGAGGTGTCGAGACGACGAGGCCGACAGCGGAAGCGTCTTCGTGCTTGCACTCCCGCCGCTGCCGATCAGCGTCTTGTTGGACGTGTTGGCGGAGCTTCCAGAGTGGACGAGGCGGGGGCGCGCATGGTCATCGTCCTTGCCTTCCTCCTGCTCGACAGGTTCTGGTGGGGCGATACTGACGCTGCTGGTGCTGTGCACAGGTTCACGACGCAGCAGCGGCCGTGTCGCTGCTCTGGACTGGGTTTGAGGAGCCTGGGACTCCATCTCAGCCTGTTGTCGAGCTGCAAGCTGTCTCGGTGTTGGCTTTCGTTGGGGTTGAGCTGCAGCAGCGGGTTCACCACGTCGCATCGTCTGAACTGGCGGCGGCGGCGGCGGGGGCGCTTCCCACGGTTGCGCGGGCGTGGCCATAGCAGGAAACGTATCGTCGTCTACTGACGCTAGCTCCTCATCGTCAGGCCGCTCCTGAGCCTGCGACGAGTTCAAAATGACGCGATTGATGTTGTTGATAGCGAACTTGAGCTCCATCTGCCGCTCGTCCAGAGTTGACTTGGTTGACGTACTCATCGGTGCTGGTCCTCTGGGTCTTCGGCGTAGCTGTAGATGGTCCAGTTGCACTTCTAACTCGTGAATTCGAGCTCGGTACTTCTTCAGCAGTGCCGACTCGCCCAAGCCTTCGTTTACAACCACACGATTGCGTACTCGTCGCGCGCGACTTGCAAACTTCAACGTGTTGTGGGTCTCCGCTAAGCACTCGACGGATGGTGAAGCCGTGCAGACAATTGCAATCTGCGCCTGGCCGCCAAGCGATGGCTGCAAAATCCGCGTGAGTTTGGAATTGCGATACGGCAAATGCGGCGTGCTAGGAGTCCGAGCTCCTCCTGGTCCTTTCCTGTGTCGGTCGCGGCTGAGCTTCCAGATGATGTGCCCTAACGTGAGCAAGCTGCGGTTGATGAACTTGCCCTCCTCTAACGCTTGTCCTGTAGTGTTAGCTAGCCGAACGCTCTCGGAGCCGGCGAGATCGATAACATTCAGTGTCGCCGAGCGCACTGGCGCCACTTCGCCTCGGTCTCGACTGCTCCGTTTCGCTTGACTCTCGATCACCTTCAAGCAAGCACAAGCCAGACAAAAAGCGTGAGTAAGTGAGTCAGTTCAAAACTCTGTGCCACTGTGTAAAAGCTCCCTTTCTGATGAGGCTGTCCACGTAGCATGATGAACTCGACAAGCAACACAAAAACGAGATGGATTTTACCATTCGAAACACGACATGAGACCTGGAGGATTGGTCGTTCGACTCGGTCATGGCCATGTGACGGTGAAGGTTGCCCACCTCCACGAGCGACAGCACGTGCTCTGTGGACAGCACAATCTCCTCCCGCAAGCCTTTGATCACCACGTCTTTCGTGACGAACCCATCGCGACCATTGCCAGCCCCAGCAGCTCCTCGGTTGTGCACATCATAGATCTTGATGTCCGATTTCGCGCCGGCCGCCAACAAATCGTGGATCCGCTCATTGTAAATCTCCAAATACGAAAAGCGCAACAAGAACTCCATGCTCGGGTGCCGTGCAATATGGTCAAAGATATCCTGCACGCCTAACTGAATAATACCAGGATCTCCTCGCCCGCCCTGCAACGACAAAAAAGTAGTCAGCATAAAGAGTCGGTTCACGGTTACCAAAAAAACTCAACTTTCACCAACCTGCATCGTGTATGTCTTGCCCGTGCCTGTTTGTCCATACAGGAACACGGACGAGTGGTAGCCTTCCGTGGCCGCCATAATGGCATCCTAAGCACCGAACAGCGACGAAGTTAGTTTATGTGTCAAAGTTCACCAATCGTAACTTTTGTGTAAAAGTTTGGGGGTGGGATGGCCGCATCCTTGTACGACAATAGTAGCCAAGTGATCCAAAGCCAAAAATGGCAATGGCCCACTCGTATTTGGTCCATTACCTTGACGGTCTCGTCGTACACTTTTTGGGTTTGTGTCGCAGGGGGGTACAAATAGTCGAACGTGTACGAGGACGGCAAAGTGGACGCCGAGTCCCGCAGCGTCGAGGAGTTCGAGGACGCCGTGGATCCGCCGCTACGCTTCTTCTCCTCGCCGTCGCTGTTGACCACCCGCGACGGGATCTGCGCCGGGAAAATCTGCTGATAAATAGTGTTCTCGTGCCTAATTGGCAGCACAAATTATTGGTCGTCAGCACTAAAAAATGCAACTAAGATCGACGGACTTGCGTAGGTTGGTACCAGGTCCAGGCCGCTTTGCCGCCGGCCTTGAGCTTCTCGTTGCGCGTGAAGGGGCGCAGGCGGACGCACACTTTGATGCGTTTGTCGCGACCTGGGGCTGCCGCGGAGGGGGCCATGGCGACGCCGACGGGAGCGGGGGAAGAGCGCGAATCCGATACTAAGGCGGGGATTGTTCCGGGCTCCGCGGCGCTGCTACAGACGGCGCAGAGAGCGCGCGCATGCGGCAATACCGTCGTCCCATCCACGTCGTGAGCCATCGTGTGTGCTCCACACCACATTGTGGTCAAGTGGATCTGCAGTTGCTACGTTGAGACTCGGCGTGGAGACGACCGGCATGAGACTCGTTGGGTTCCTTTTTCCAGCGAACCATGTCGACACGACACCGGCGCTACTACATGCAGCAGGTGGTGGAGATTCATGCCAAGGAGGTTTAGTCCTCGCTCGCACTGACTCCTGCAGAGGTTGGGAGTTTGACGTCCGGCGGATTCCGGTCGGCGGGGACGAACGTCCGCAGAACTCGACCAAGGACCTTGATCGTCCGCCTGCTCCAGTCGTTCGCAGGCCCGATCAGAAAGGTCGAGGTGAGAGTGGCACCCGACCTGTACAGCACCAGTCAAAGGCTAGGAGAGACTCTCATTGCGAGTCAAAAGCACATTGCGTTCTTCCTGCAAGGGCGAGCAGGACTTGAGATCGAGTACCCCCTGGGGTGCCAATATTGTGCCACGTGGCAATGGTATCCGTCCGGACAATTTAATAGATCAAGCACCTCCGTTGTCCGCAGTTCGCAACTTAAGCATGGGAAAGTTGCTGCAGTCTCTCAAGTGAAGATTCTCAAGATGTCTACCTGTATTGCTCGGCTTCACAATGCGACGACGACGACTTCACTTTCCAAGATCGATCTTTGTGTAGAAAACGGGCTCTTTAAAAAATGCCGAAACAAAGGTCGAAACGTTTAAACCATTTTACCTTGACGACCTTCTGCGATGGACCGAAGGAGGTGCACGTTGCACTGATCGATAGCAAGTCGAGCGCTGTGTATGCATAGCGGGAAACAACTTGGCTAGTTTGTTATCGCGGCTACATAGGGGTGGGATACACAACAAGAACATTGCACGTAGTTGATCTGGGTAGTTCAGCGATCCAACGGGACATTTATTGTGCATCTACAACGAAGACATGCTACTGCGACGTCTATGGATAGTATCTGGTTCATGTTCAGTCTGAACAAGCTCTGCATTGTGTTTGGCAGCTGTGCAGCTTGAACGTCCAAAACTTCACCTAGACGCGCATTTTGTGATATAATAGTTATACAAATTTTATTTTCACAAAACGCGTTTATACATCCAATGCCGCCGTATGGGTGTTGGATAACCGCCTCATTCCACGTACTCCATGCTGGCCGCTGGTCGCTTACTCCCGCGGCCCCGAGCCCCGCTCGCCAGTCGCTTCTTCGCCTCCAACAGCGCAGACCGAATGCAGATCCTTGAGAGCATCGCAGCCTTCCGCCAGACGCGTCGTGCACTGCCTCCAAACGCGACGCTCGGCCTCGTGCCTACCATGGGAGTACGCAAAAACCTAACGGTTAGTCCAATCCTCAGACAGATCACTAACATCCACAACCTATCCTATTATTGTCGGCAGGGTCTCCACGAAGGCCACATGTCCTTGGTGAAGCAGGCCAGAGACTCGTGCGATTTTGTAGCGGCCAGCATCTTCGTGAACCCGGCGCAGTTCGGGCCCAACGAGGACTATTCCAAGTACCCCCGGACATTTGAAAAGGACGTGGCGCTGCTGAAGAAGCAGGGCGTGGACCTCGTGTTTTTCCCGTCCGCGGACGAGATGTACTCGCCGCACCACCGCTGCTACGTGGACCCAGAGGGCTTCGACGACCTGGTTGAGGGCCAATGCCGCAAGGGCCACTTCCGTGGCGTCGCGACGGTGGTCGCCAAGCTCTTGAACATTGTGCAGCCTACCCATGCCTTTTTCGGACAGAAGGATGCTGCGCAGGTCGTGCTGATCAAGCGCATGGTGTCGGACCTGAACATGCCTGTGGAGATCAATGTGGTGCCGATCGTGCGTGAGACGGACGGTCTGGCGCTCTCCACGCGCAACCAGTACTTGTCCCAGGTGGAGCGGGAGGCTGCTTGTGTGCTGCACCGCGGACTTGCACACGCGCAGGATCTGTTCCAGAAGGCCAAGCAGAGGGGCAAGTCGACTGTGGATGCTGCAGAGCTGCGTGGTGTTGTCCGTGATGAGTACGAGCGCGAACCCCTTGTGACGGCCATAGACTATGTGTCGGTCGGATCGAAGGAGACCATGCAGGAGGTGTCGGAGGTCAACACAGTCGAGGGAGCCGTTATCTCCGTCGCCGTCAAGTTGGGACAGTGCCGACTGATTGACAACATCGTCCTGTAGAACCTCAACCAGATTAGAGGAAAACTAAATAGTGCTTCATGTACGCCTGCGAGCATGATATGGCTAATAATAAAAGCCGACTAGAAGCTTCGCTTTTTCGCGTCGGGAGTGTTTGAGCCCAAAAGATCCAGCGAGCGTTTCCGACTGGCAGCGGCAAGTTTTGAGCTCTTCTGGTTCAGCAGTGATTCGTCCACTTCGCCCCAGTCGATATCGTCCAGGCTATCGTCGACCGGAGCTGATTTGGTAGACTTAAGCGTGCTTGTCCGCTTGTTGTTGGCCTGGAAAAATGGGGATGACTTGGGAGCTAGAGAGGGCTCAACAAAATCTGGACCGGAGTCCAGTGCGTCCAAGCTATCCAGCGCACTGTTCGAATGGGCAGTTGGTGCGGGGGTTGGAGTCACGTTGTGCTATCCCAAGCAGTAAGGAGTTGGTTAATCAGCAATAAGCACGAGTAATCCATCTAGTTTCGCACCTTTTTGAGGTATGTTTGCACGATGGAAATGATCGATTCACCATACTTCTTCACGCGAATGCGTCCTACACCGTCGACTTCCAACAGCTCCGCAGTTGAGACTGGGACTGAATTTGCAATCGCAGCAATACCAGCAGTAGGAAGGATGTGGTACGGCATAAGGTTATGGGTGTCGCATACACTCGCACGCCAATCTTTCAGAAGCTGGGCAAGTGCTTCAACGTGATCTTCAGGAATTCTGTTGTCAAGAATTAATGATGAGTTCAATTCGGGGATCAGTACCAAAATCAAGATGCATAGTAGCGCGTACCTCCTAGAACACTTGGTCTCTGGAATAAGCGGGTACTCGGTTGTTGTAGGTCGCGCAACCACCTCCACTTCATCATTGTCGTAGTCATCGCTAAGCTCTTCAACAACGTCGTTTGAGCTAGTTTTTTTCTTCTTTGCTGTTCTGCGACTCCCAGCTGCTTTGGTTTTCTTTGGTGCAGTCTTCTTTTTCTTAGAAGATTTTGCTTTCCCCTGTGGAGCACCATCACTAGCGGATACACGAGTCTGATACTTCGTCTTGCATACGATACGGACTCGCTCACCCCGCATAAGCCTGTTCGCATTAATTCCAAGAGATAGGAATGTCGTCGTGAACCCCTTCGCATTGGTTTGGTCCTGTACATATCATCGAAAATGAGTTAGTTGTGCCTTAAAATAAAAGCATTGCCGAGCACTTCGCCTTGCCATTTCCCGTAGGTATTGCCGAAGAATCATGTGATACAGAATACGCTCAACCTCGCTGCGGGAGTAACGTCCTTTGCCTTTGCCAAAAGCTCCAAGTCGCGAGAACTGATCTTGCTTCCACTCTCTGCCCTTGACCACCAGCCCAAGAAATATTTGCGCGATCTGTACGAGAGTTGCAGGATCACCAGTTTCTTGGAGGCTTTTGACTGAATAAAATACAGAATTTCGATTAGAATGAACCCTGCATCCCCCCCCCCCAGCTTCATGCATTGCAAACATACTCATCTCGGTCAGAGCGACGCAGTCCTCGGTTACATCTGACTTCTCGAACATGATTCCTAAGGCCTTGTTTTTGCAGTTATCGCAAGTGCCGTGGCACTGTGCGCTTGAAAAGTGCTCGCCAAAATACTCCAGAAGAGATGTTCGACGGCATTCTACTTGATTCTCACAGAACTCGGTCATGCGCCGGAGGTTCTGCAGGTGCACATTGCGATGCTGCATGTTTTCGCGATCCTTCGTTATGAGCTTACGACGTCGAGTCTGATTCACAGCGAAAAGTGTTTAGACTCACAACAGAATCGGACGAATTGGATAGTTTCCGAACATACCAAGTCCAAAAAGGAATAGTAGAGGATGCAGTTTGCAACATCGCCATCTCTTCCTGCTCGACCAGCTTCCTGCAAAGGCAATCATTTCGATTAGCAAAACAAAAGCTAGGGTATCATTGCAGCGACACGTACCTGGTAGTAATGTGTTACGGACTGGGGGATTGTGTGGTGAATAACGTAGCGCACATCGGGTTTATTGATTCCCATTCCAAACGCGATAGTGGCGCAAATGAGCTTGATTTTCCCCTTGCTCCACTCGTGGTGTCTATATGCGCGGTCCTCAGGTTCCAGTCCAGCATGGTAGAACGAGATTTGTCTTGCTTTTCGGGTGTTTTCAAACCCCAGCGCCTTGATCAGTTTTTCTGCTGTTTGCTCGCAGTCCTTCTTCGATAAGCTATTCAAGAAAAATAAAATGATAAGCAGTTGAGCAGCTAGTACATCTAGCACTACACTAAAGGGTGCGTACCAGTAAATAATTCCGGAGTCGTCGATGTGCTTCCGAACATAATCTGCTAACTCGGTCATGAACTTGGAGGTCTTCTTGCGCACATCATACGTCAAGTTTGGTCTGCGGCCACGCACAGATGATTAGAATCGTAGCGTAACTCGTTCCTTCCGGCAAGTTATACTGGTATACCTATTAAAGCTTGAACGCGTGATGAACGGACTGTTCAGCTTGAGGTTTCTAACGATGTCTGCCTCCGTTTGTGTGTTCGCTGTTGCAGTCAATGCCATGATCGGAACCTGTACGTAAATAAGGTTAAAACCTGGAGCAATGAAGGCGTTAAAACAGCTACTTCGAAGTATCACGTACTGATGGAAATTTTGATCGCAGCGTTCCGAGATTTAGGTAGTCCTTCCGGAAATCATGACCCCACTGACTAATGCAGTGCGCTTCGTCGATCACAAACCGAGCCAAGAGACCACGTTTTTCGAGCGATTCAAACAGATTGTTGAGCACGTTGCTGGATGCAATTTTTTCGGGAGTGACGTAAAGCATTTTGATTCGGATGCGGTTGGAAAAGAGCTCCGAGATAATCGGTCGTTGTACGGTCTCATAGTCTTGGTCTCCATTCAGATTCGCAACACCTACATCCAAAGCCTCCAGCTGCTGTACCTGATCTTGAATAAGAGCAACCAAGGGAGAAATGACGATAGTTACGCCGTCATCAATGCAGGCAGGGAGTTGGAAACACAGACTTTTGCCACCACCAGTGGGCATCAGCACGAAGACATCGCGCCCACTAAATGCCTCCATGATTGTCCGTTCCTGGTTAGGTCGGAATGCATTGTGTCCGTAAACGTCCCGAAGCACGCGCTTGGCACGCTGCATTTTGGAGTTCACGCTGGGATCGTTGGAAACACATGGCTGTTCAACAACCAGTTGACGGGTTTGTACCCCATTCGAATAGCGATCGGGTCCAGACCCAGATTCACCGTCTACCCACGAATAAAATCCGCAGGTACTGCATCGATAATACATGCGGTTTGCGTTTGGTCCATGCTGCACGCGGGCCTCCACAGTTGACATTCCGCAAGAGCAAGTCGGTGTATTGCTCGATGCGTCACTCGTGCTATAGTACGATAGTAGCGCCTGCTCAGGTCGGGGCGGGGCCGGAGACACATTCCGACTCGACGGAGATGATTTTGCTGCACCTTTGCATTCTCTGTATCGCCTGCTTAGCGCCTCCAGTTCTTGCTCCAGCTCCGAACGACGCTTTTGCATGAAATCCGGTACTTCTCCCTCGAGAGACGCATCGTCGCATTCTTCACGCACTTTGCGCAGATTCTCTCGTGTCCGTTTAATCGATTGTCGGAGTTCGTCGACCAGTACATCACTCCCTCCTTCTTGCGAAACACTTGTTTGAGTAGATGGAGGAGAGATAAAGTTTTCATCAGCATATATCGGTGACTTCTGCGGAGCAACATAACGGGTTTGTTTCTGTGCGCGCTGGTGACTGGCAACTAGTGCGTCCACATCAACGTCGTCGAACAAACTATCTGCGTCGTCATCCAGTCCTAGATATGACGTCTGTTGCACCACAGCTCGTGCCTGCGTCCTGTCCTCCATAATCTGATATCCTGTAGTCGACGGCGGTGACGGCGACGGAGACGTCCGCGTAAGATCCACAACATCGCTCGCCGCTGCTGCAGGCTGGAAACCCGTCGGCGATGACGCGTACGACGCTGTATCTCCTCTGTCCATATCCCCACCTCCATAGTCTCTCGGCTGCTCTACAGGAGCCGAAACTGGCGAATTAATCACTGGGATAGTCCCCAGGGCGATCCTGGGCGTCGGCACCACCTTGAGCTTCGTCGACGCCTTCGATCTCGTTCGCAAGGCCTGAAACTTGTGCAGCGCGTCTCGTCCTCGCTGAATAGTCTCTAGACAGTTCCCTTTATCGGCTACTCCGTCGTCCGCACTGCTCAAAAGGAAACAGAATGGACCAAAACACGCAAAATCAGGTTCATTTAGTGTCCACAGGCAACCCATCATAATAGCGACACAGTAGGACGCTTACGCTTGTTTCCGAGCCGCGCGACTGTCTAGATATGCCCCGATAACGTGGGAATTGAGGCATTGCTGCAGAGTGTTGATGGGGGCCTGGGAACGGGGATAACGGCGCGAATACGGACAGTTAGAACGTGCGCAGGGAGTCGTTAGAGAGCGCAGCGAGTAGGCTACACGGTCGTTACCTTCTCCGCCCACGCGAGCTGCTCCTTGAGGTTGAATTGTGGCGCGCCCGTCGAGCGCTCGCCGCTCGCCGCCGCCTTCGCGCGCATTGTTTTGAAAGCGGAATAGGAGTGAAGGTTCGATGCAGCATTTAATAGTGACATATGGGTGTTCATTTGAGTGACATTGACGCTTGAAGAGCACGGATCTGTAGACGAATCTGGTGGTGGGCATACTTCCTCGGAGGTGCTATTACAGCTCAAAGGCTATCTGGTGGAGGTTCAATATCGATGGAGATAGCATTCATAAGCTGTTTCCTGCAGCTTCAGGCGATCATAAATACAGCTGAATGATTTGTGGTCGTCATCAATGAGCAATTAATTATGCAGAGCGGTTGAATATGCTGACCGCCGTCGGATAAGCCCGTACTCCCGAAGCAGGAGCAGTGCTTCGACCGGCTGTCGAACAGTTCGACATCCCAGCACGTGTTCAACATGTTGACAACAACGTTACTGTGCTCTACACGTACCGCAATGGCTCTCCTCTAGTGTACGAACCTTCTAGCAGCCGCACTTGGCAATGCAACACAGGACGCTATGTCGTCGGTACCTCGGGTCAAACAAAATAATAATGAGACACAGGATGCCTGTAAGTTATGGCATCAGAACGGGTCCTGCAGTTACAATTTTTTGTGTGTAAATGGCTTCGGATCCGCGTTCGTCTCGTTGCCTGGTCGTGTATTTTTGTCCGACGGCGGCAATAACTTTGCCAGCATGCACGTTTTCTCAACCTCCTGTTACTGCCGCAGACCGGAGATTCAAAGCACTCCGAGGCGTTGGGAAGCCGATCAGACCGACTCAAAAAAGGGTTTTGGTGGAGCTTCGCGCCATGATACAGTACATGTACATGTAGCACCACCGTACCACACATGTACACGGTATTTTCACTGCTGTAGAATGTTTTTGTTGTTGTTAAGATCCCTATATTTGTTTGAGCAGACATTGTCTACACGGCGAGTCATGACTTGTGCCATTACGCACCGACACTGAACAAAATTTACTTTTAAGCAAAGCTGACCCCCTTTCAGGCTACACATCGTTCGAGCTAATGAAATCCACAGCTGGGCTAGCTCGCTATCAGCTGCACTTCTTGTAATCCACTCAACTTCAAACGATGTGGGTCCTCTCAGACATATCTTCTAGATTTCATCTGCCGCCACCGGAAAATAACATGCCCAGATCTATGCTTTCATGGCGTGTATCGCGGCCTGGAGTTATGGACGCATTGGACTCATGGAAACGCGTTCTTCAGCTCCAACTTTCGTGACCAGCTACTTGGCTCATCAAGCCATGCTCTCTACATGTATCAGCCGCACGGCTCGCGATCCCACGCTTTAAGAGCAGCCTAGGGTTTAGTCTTCGATGCATTTGTCCGACGGCGGCGCACTGTGCCAATCCTTGGGAAGAGCTCCGTTCTTAAGCTTTAGCATACGCTCGACTCGAGGCCAGGCATCGCTCGTATCCTCCGTTGCCATTCGACAATCGCTGCCACCGAGAAGACAAGGAGGCAATTTAGGTGGATGCATATGGCTCCGTTCGCGCTCAATGCCAAAGTGGACGCGATGTCTCTGACGGGCCAGGAAGGTCTCAGTTCCACTGCATGTTTACCTTCCGTCGCTAAACCCACAGACAATTCCATAGCAAGTGCTAGCCAGGCGGAATCGGAAGGATTGGGGCTCAAGAAGGAGGAGAAGAAGGTCTTCCGATGCACGTTCCCTGGCTGCGGACGTGAGTTCCAGCTCAAAGGGAACCTCAAACGCCACGCCAACATCCACAACGGCGACAAGAAGTTCGCGTGCAAGTTCTGCGGCAAGCGCTTCTTGCGCAAGGCCGACATGGAGGTGCACTACCGCGTGCACACGGGCGAGAAGCCCTACCGCTGCAAGTACGAGGACTGTGGCAAGTGCTTCGCGCGTCGCTCAGACTTGCTGAGTCATGAACGGACTCACACGTACGTTATAGGCCTTTTAACGTCGTAGGAGTTGTGGTTCTGGATTCTGACCGTGTTCCTTGCTGTGTGGTCTTCTGTAGAGGCAGGAAGCCCTTTGCGTGCGCGTTCCCGGACTGCGATCGCAGTTTTGCACGCAAGTTTGATCTCCACAAGCATCAGCGTCTGCATGACGAGCAGGCGGACGCCTCGAGAAAAGCCAAGACCAAGAAGCGCAAACTGTCCCCGCGGATTTCGACGTCACCACCCAAGAAGAATGATTCGGGTGATGAAAGCTGTGACTGTCCGAGCGATGTCACGGCGCCTTTTGCTGTCAACCACACTGCCGCTGACGCTGCTCTGAATTCTGACGTGCTCTTACCAGAGCTGCTGGCCATGAAGACGCCGGTGCCGCTTGCCAGCACCTGCGCAACCGGTCGACGCAAGATGTCTGCTACTGCTGTATGCTTGGATGCGCCGCGACCGATGCGCTACGAGCTGAAGTGTCCGGAGAACCACATCCACTCGCCACCGGCGTGCTTTGCCGCGCTCTCCTCGTTGGACGCGTTCTTACTCTCCCAAGAGACACTGGATCTCACTCGCCCGTTGACACTCGAAGCCTTCCCAGCGCACCGTCCGTCGACTTCTGTGGCCTCGAGTTGCTGTCCGGCTCATCTTGAGTTGAGACCTCCTCCTCCTGAAGACAACGCGGCATCGACAGGATCGACAATATACAACGGATCTGATGGTATGATGGACCAACTCTTCACGGCATTCCCAGCTGCATCCCCCCCAAACAGCACCACACTGGTACCCAAGGATGTTTCAGGCTCGTATCCAAGCATGGCGAGCGGTGTCACATCCATTACTGGTCTTCAAATGATGCCTGCGAACTCGACGCTCCCCAACACTGCTTCGATGGACCAAACACTTGCTGAACCCAGTTTGGCTTTCATGACGCAGGATGGCAATGGATCAACGCTCGCTCCCGTGAGCCTTCTCTCCAGCTCGCTTGCTGCATCTGCTACATTTGACGGGTCGGCTCCCACTGCTCAACTGAGCCTACCAGCCTCCGCTGCTACGCCAGTGAATTTTGGATCCGCCGGTTCTTCCAGTGACTTCGACATAAACAATATGGGCAGTGGCGTATCAGCTGCCGCTGCGGGGCTGAACAAATCTGCTGCTGAGAAGGCTTGCTTGTCAACGCCGGCGTCGTCGTTGTTGGACTATTCACGCCACAACCGTTCCTGCGGACACTTGTCCATCCAGCACGGGAACCACCGCGACTACGTCGTACAGAACCACCTCCTTTGCCAAGACAGCGTCACGAGACTGGGTGCACTCAAGCGCATTCCTCCAAACCCGAAAGCAGTAGCTAAGGCCGCGGCAACACAGCCTGTCAAGTGCAGTTCGCCTAAGGATACTCATCGACCGGGATGCGGTCACCTTCCTGTGCGCCACAAGGACCACATTGACTACGTCGTGGAGGACAACTTGATTTGCCAGCAGGCGAGCTGGCTGGAGGACGACAACCTCGAGCTGCTCGGAGATGACTTCTGGGACTTCTACGGCGCTATTGACGCGTTCCCAACAAACTAGTACTCAAAAGTGTAAGGCTGTTGTACATGGGCATCATAGCACAAAACACCAGGAATGATTTGTTTGAAAGAAACTCGACTAATGCTTTGATAAACAGCCTCACTGTCGCGGTCTCGTAGCTCATTAATTCGGTCCCATAAGACGCATTGCTTCGCCTCCCGTGGCATTGGCGCCACGGTACCGAGCGACACGATACGACGGGTTGAATGCCCAAGAAAGAGCGTTTAGCAGGCCTTGGGAATAGAAGCACAACTCTGACAGATACAGCAAGAAAACAGAAGTAACCCAGTCGGTGCCAAACGCCTGCAGCCAGCCGAACAACGTCGGAAGGAAGAGAGCAGCGACCGTAGCCACGCAACTCGACAGCAGTTGGCCACTGCTACGACGTGCACGATCGGCCTGAGGCGGCAGTGACTGCCCGGACGAACCCGTGTAGGCAAGATACACTGCCGTACCTGCAAACGTAAGTGTCAGCGTCGCTGGCAAGTAGAACAGGAAGACGCGTGCCCAACCAGGACTGTGGTCCATAAAGCACGCACGGCATGGACCAGCTCCATTCGGCAAGAAGCCGATGACACCCGTCAGTAGAGAGAATGCTCCCGTACATGCTGCAGAGCACCAAATCACTACATGGTAGACAAACTTGTACTCCACAGTGCTCGAATGTGTCCAGCGCACAGCACGAATCAGCTCCAAAGCAACCGCAGCACTGAACAGCAAAATAGCGGTACCGAAGAACTGTTGGGTGCTCTTCAACAGAGCGCAGAAGAAGACGTGGGTCTGGTGAGCCCTCCATACCCCGGCAATCCAGAGAGTCAGGTTGTAGCCAAGAGTGCACACCGAAAGCCAGAAGAAGAGCGAGAACGAGCGGAAGCTACGCAAAATCGGGTACTGCACAAATGAGGACACGATGAAGGTTGAGCCAACGAGCGAGAGGCCCGACAGGAACAACACTAGCACAGCGTGGGTATCCATGTCATACATGTTGAAGCTGTTCTCGAAGAACGGCGACGCCTGCTTCGAAGGCAGCAAATCGTTGTCGTTGCTGTCTCCTGCAGCCTTCTCGGTATCTTCCTCACCACACAGCGTGGAGTTGGCTGGGCATGCAAATCCCATTTGTTTCTTCTTCACATCATACAGCGAGTAAAACTTCTTCATGAACACATCGCCGAGAACCCACATCTCTTGGCCACTCGGTTGCACCAACACAATACAGGTTAGTCCAACGCACAGCGTGTAATCAGATCCTTCCAAGACGTAATAGTGGTGTCCCCCGACTCCAATCCGTAGCGGTGGAAAGTCCTCCGGTGCACAAAGGAAGCACTGAAACCCGTACTGCACAAATCCACAGTAGCAACCCTGGTTCTGAGCGAACGTCGCCACTTCGTACAGGAAGTTGAGGTACAGCGTCCCTGGAATGCCAATCAGCGACGTTCCCGAGTCCACAAAGGCTACACACCCATCCGCACAGGCATTGCGGTGCTTGCCGACGTTCACACTGTGCAAGTGAATCCTCCAGAACGTCCACTGTCCAAACTGCGGCAGCACATCCGTCATCTGCCACGACGCCTGCACGGATCCCATGAAATCTTCGTCGTATCCACCCAAATGCAGCTCGGATCCATTGGTGTTGGGGTCCGGACTGAGATAGAACGCAAAAACCGAATCCAGCTCCGGATACTGTTCCAGCAGCGCGAAGAAAAGCGGCGGGTGCGAGAACGTCGACAGACCGTCGAACGCCAAGCCTAGCAGGCCGTCGGCCTTCATCCTAGCCATGGACTCCTCCTCCGTCCGCACAATGCCCACGGTCGTGTCATGCACCTCAAACTGCGCTACGTGCACCACGTCCTGTCCAAAATGGCCGCTGACCTTCCCACTGCCGTACTGCACCGCGAACGCCGGGTGGGTCGTGGACTCGTGGTACGTGTTCGACTGCGAGTGGTTGAACCTGTACAGTCCTGCGCACGCCTCGCACTTCTTGCCCGGCACCCATAGATCGCTCGATCCCGTGTCAAAGCACACGAGAACCTCCTGCGGGGGCGATCCAATAGCAATCGGACCAAAGAACTGGAACTCCATGAAGTTCTCCAAAGGCACGTGGCCCTCAGCCTCCAGCTGCTGCGCGTTATGCAGAGCATCCTGCGCTCGCAGATTGTTGTCGCCGTCCTGCAGGACGCTCAGACTGCTCAGGACACCGTCGACCTCCACCGCGTTGGTGGTCACAGCGTCGCTGGGCTGCGTGTGGAACTGCAGCAGCTTCTGCGCACTGCGTCGCTGCGTCGTGGCCGTCAGGGGGATACGCAGCAGCGAGTTTGCGCCCTGGGAGGGCAACACTAGCGTGACGAACGCCGCGAGAAGCACCGCCAATCGCCGACGGTTCAACATGAATCACTCCACTTACGCAC
The DNA here is from genome assembly GCA_000500205.2 of Phytophthora lateralis. Lineage (NCBI taxonomy): Eukaryota > Oomycota > Peronosporomycetes > Peronosporales > Peronosporaceae > Phytophthora > Phytophthora lateralis. The sequence goes on along the minus strand of KV724018.1, from coordinate 44,717 downwards.
TACTCGGCAGATTGGGGAATGCGGAGACAAAACTCGGTGCAGAGGGCGGAGTGATGGTCCCTGAGACAAAAATAGCGTGGGCTGGCTATACCGAAGCGTTTTCGGCGAATGGCAGCGCGTCAAGATAGCATTTTCGTCCAATGGGTGAACAGGGGGTAGGGGATATGGAGACCAAAGATCGCATTCCGGCTTTTGGAACTCAGATTCACCTCGACCAAGATAATGACAGACAATGGCAAGGGCTGCAACAATGAGAATCAACGTGCATTACGGAAGCTAAACAGTATTGTGCTGCCAATGCGATATGTCACAGTGCAGTAACTAACGTTCATCGCATCGCGTTCAGCGAGCCGACGACCTCTTTCACTGTCAGCCTCTCGCTTGGGTCAAACCGGCACATGCGTTCCACCAGGTCAAACTGTTCTTCACTGCAATTTTCTGGGCGTGAAGGAATGAATTGTTGCTTCAGAACACGATACTTAACTTCAATATCAGGCACACTTCCCCATGGATACTTCCCACTAACGGCTTCGATAATGCACATCCCGAACGAGTAAATGTCAGAAGCGAACGTAGTGTTCGCACCTCGTAGAACTTCCGGCGCTTTCCACTGGATAGCACCGGCGTTGAAAATCCCATTAACGTTAGGCGGGGACTTGCCCTTCAGTGAGCTAAGACCAAAGTCTGCCAATTTAGCTAGACCATCACCGCCAACAACGATGTTGTTGCATTTGAGATCACCATGAGCCACACCCATGGAGTGCACGTATCGTAAACCCAGTGCTACCTCATACAGTTTCTGCCAGACCTCGTCTGGATGATCTCGTAAATATTCGTTTAGTTGCCCACCTCCAGCATACTCGCACACGAAGAACATTATGCCAAAATGGCACGCACCAAACATTTGCACAACGTGAGGATGGCGAAGTCTGTACCAGATTTGAGCTTCGTTTAGAAAATCATCAACCACACGGTTGGGCTGCGGTCCCAAGTCAATGCTTCGGCTCAGCAACGTACTGGAAATGGAGGATTCACATGAAAATGAGAATGTTTCACGTCCAATTTTCTTCACCGCTACTCGGGCGTGTTTCCATTCTCCTAGGTAGACGGAGCTATATCCCCCATGGCCGATCTGACGTGATCTGGTGACTTCATGTGGAGGAATAAACCAATCTGGGATTGTTGTGGTCAATAACGAAGAAACCGCATGCTTGGCCTGCGTTACATCAGCCGCCTTACTCGGTGCGTAGCTCGTAGGATGCATGGTGAACTCGAATCGCAGCAATTCCAGAGCCTCTCCTCGTTCTTTTGAGACGTCCAAAAACGCAGGCAATTCTTTCAAATGCTCGAATATCTCAATCTGTTGCGTTTTTCGGAGGGGTTCCCACTGATCTCGCCACTTGCGATCGCTTTCTAGCCAGGATAAACGCGCAGTCTTCATATACAAATCCACGTCGTTGTGCACTGAAAGGGCAGCCTCGATACCGAGGCGAGTTGCTGAGAAATAATTCAATTCTTTCATTCCTGACAAACGAATGGCACATATCTTGTCAAGCTCACAGTAGAAGAAGTGCAGGATTGCGCCGTATTGCCGAACGTATTGCCGAACAGTGTCTTGCGTAAGATCGTTCAGCTCAGACTTCAGTTGGTTGAACACGTTCTTTAATCGGTTGTGAACTGCTTGATTCATGAGATCCATCGTTGTTGATCCTTCACACATTCCATCAATTCTTGTGAGAAGGCTTGATAATGTCGATTCGCCAGATGATGTCAAAACAAGAGCATCTTCAAGGTTGGCCCACGCTTTCGGCATTTCGTCAAGCTTTGCAAGATCGACAAGACTCGTCTCAGGTCTCTCAGATGATTGTGTGAAAACTTCAAGTCTTCGAACGACGTCTGCAGCGGAGAGTCGGTCTGCAGCATCGAAAGAGCACATTCGCTCTACCTGCCGATACATTGTTTCGCTGCACTTTAACGGGCGCATTGGAATTCTTTGATCGTTTAAGACATGGTGCCGGACTGTGCTACCATCCAAATCCCACCATGGATACACTCCCCTCGTTGCCTCGAGAATACACATCCCGAATGCGTAGATGTCCGAAGCGAACGTCGCCTTCTCCCCGCGCAAAACTTCAGGAGCTGTCCACAAAATCGCGGCCGTTACTGGCTTCTTACAAGTCTCGTCATTGCCGTACGAAGCATCCGACTCTATTGTGCTTAGCCCGAAATCGATTAGTTTTGCAAGCCCGTCACTCCCAACCATAATGTTGTTACACTTTAGATCACCGTGAATTACACCCATTTCATGAAGATACTGCAATCCCATCGCAGCCTCATACAGTTTATTCCACACCTCGTCTGGATGCTTCTTCAGATAATGATCCAGTTGGCCACCCGTTGCATTCTCTAACACGAAAAATGGTCGCTGGATATGACACGCGCCAAACAATTGAACCACATGAGGATGGTTGAGTTTGTGCCATATTCTCACTTCGTTGAGGAACGCAGCTTGCTCCTTTTGGGTTGTCAATTTCACAGTCTTAACTACTGCGTCCGCTCGTCTCCACTTGCCGGAATACACCCGGCCAAATCCACCTGTGCTAAGTGGGGTGGTATCGACGAAAACAACCTCATACTCAGGAATAAACCAGGATTCACACTTCGACACATTTAAACAAGACACAATACATTCAGCGCCCGACGTATCTTCCACAGCGCGATCCGCACTAAGGGCATCGCTCATACCCATCAAAAATGCATTGTCCTTCTGAAGTTTTGTATGAGGAAGTGACTCCGTTGGTGCCTCACTCTGTTCCTCTATAGAAGGTAGTTCAAGCTGGTCCTGCCAGGTATGTATCGGGTCTGAACGAGGTACACGAACCGAGGTCATGAAGTCGTCGAGTTTTTTGTGCACTAAAGCGGTATCCTCGTGGTGTTCGCTAAACAGACCCGTATGAAAGTTGAAAATAATGCCATTGAACAGCTTGAATAGCTCCTCCGAGGGGTTACTCCGCTTAGCTTTCAGCTGACTGAAAATATCCACAAGTCGCTCATACACAGCACGGGTCACACAAACCACGGTGTCTGTGCATTTGTCGTCAATTTCGGCAAGGAGGCTTGATACCGTGGCAGTAGCGTTTCCTGAGTGAACACGACACCCACCAAGACTACTCCAACATACCAGCACCACATCACTTTCGCTTTCTCCAGCCTGACATCCGTTCCTTTGAAAATCTTCTGTAAGCAGTTCTAGTCTCCGGACAACCTCCGAAGCGGAAGGGCGACAACGAGGATCGTCACTGTGCATTTGAGCTTCCAAATCATGAATTTGTTGATCAAGGCATAGTGGCGGTCGTGGATTCTTACTGTTCACACCTGCTGGATCTTCACAAGGATTCGCGCTAGTTATTGCGTGAAGGATGAACGTTCCAAAGGAGAAAATATCGGAAGCAAGTGTCGCTTTTTCTTCACCGAAGAGCTCGGGGGCCTTCCACTGCTTGTCAGCTATATGCTCTTGTGCATCTCTATCATTTTCTGACTCAGGCTCCTCAAGGCATTGCTTTTGACATAGCTCGAGGGTATTGAAGCCAACGTTGGTTATCTTCACGCAGTTGTCGGTGCCAACGACGAAGCTGGAATCATTTAAATTTCCGTGAACCACGTGCTTCGCGTGAAGATACCGAAGCCCCAGGGCAGCCTCGTACAGTTTTCTCCATATTTCGTCTGGGTGACAATGCAAATATTGATCAAGCTGCTCCCTCGTATGTTCGCATACAAGTAACGGCTGTTTGACATGGCATGCTCCAAACAGCTTCATCACATGGGGATGATGCAGCTTGTACCATGTCTCCACATAACTAGTAAACTCACTAGTCTGTAGCTGTATCCCCAGTTTTATCACCAATACCTGCGCTTGGTTCCATTTTCCCGCATGAGCAGAGCCAGTATCCCCATCAGTAAATTTACTCAAGTTGTCAAACACCACATTGTATTCAGGGATGAACCATTCTGGTGCCTTTGACGTCCATTGAGAGGACTGCAACAATTTTGCTTTCAAATCGGCAAATGCACCGCTCGACAATAAATGCCTCGGAAGTTTGTTAAGCTCATGCTGCAAGTATGTCAAAGCTTCTTCACTTTGAGTTTTTTCCGACTCGCCAGTCCTTTTGGTGTCTTGCAAATCCTCCAACGTCTGCAAAATTATTTTCATTTGTTGGTCACGACGATGCTTCCACGTTTCTTGCCATCGATGCACACTAGCTTCAGATGGTAATTTGGCAATCCTCAGAAGTACATCTAGGTCTATGTGCATAGCAAATATGTCAGCGAACACTTGACCGTGTGCAGCGAAGTGCATTTCAGGGATTGTCGTTGCAACAAGCAACCTGCTCATTCGCGTATGCAAATTGAGTAATATTATACAGTATCGATGAACGATAGCTCCTGACAAGCTCCTGTATCGGTCATCCAGCAAATTCAATATATCATTCAGTCGCTTGTGCACTTCGCGAAACAGGGCAGTTGTCTCAGTTGCGTCTTGGAACATCTCGTGAATGCCAGTAAGAAGCTTCGATACCGTCGTCGAAGCAATATCAACATCACTGAGTTTGTTCCACGTGGACAAGTTTTCATCGTGGTTTGCAGACGCGTCAACGAACAAATATTCGTCAAGGAGCATTTTCAAATTACGAACGATATCTGGAGCCGAAAGTCGGTCACGCGGATTGAAGCAGCACATTCGTTTAACTAGCATCCACTGACTCGCTGTCATCTTCGATGGCTGGTCTGGAAGTTTTCCTGACAGGATAGCGTCTTTCAGAACGGAGCTGGTGAATCCCCACGGAGACCCTCCATTCATAAACGTTTCCACAATGGTTATGCCAAATGCATAGATGTCTGACTCAAAAGAGAGAGGCAATCCGCTCAGAACCTCGGGTGATGTCCACTCCAAACGACTGGTATGCTCGGTGCCAAAGTTTCGTAATTTTGCAAGCCCATTCTCTGCGATAACAATGCTATCACAGTTAAGCTGACCGTGGATGATGTTACGATTATGTAGATACTGCAGACCTAAAGCTGCTCCATAGAGTCTCTCCCATAAAATTGCTGGAGTGGCAGCGCGATTTCCCAGTAGTGATCCTTGGGTTGCAAATTCGGAAAAGGAGTAAGCTTCGTCGTTTTCACCGTACCATACCCCGAAGAGTTGGACAACATTCGGGTGACTTAATTTCGACCACCGATCGAGTTCCTCGACGAAGTTTGTAAGCCTGCGCTTTTTTGACTTTACTTCTACTGGTACGTTAAACCAATCATTTTTACCCCCCAACGCCAAATCAAACAGAAATTCACCTGGGTCAATGATGTTCTCGTTGTAGCCATGCTGGACTGTAACAGTTCGGGATACGCCAGACACTGCAAAGCACAAGAGGTCAAGCACTTCATAGTGGCCGCGCTCTACGGACATAATTATTGCGGTCTTACCAAAAATGGTCTCGTTATCAATGTTGGCACCCTTATCCAAGAGGGCTCCCACAACTTCCTGGTGGCCAGCTGCAGCAGCACAGTGCAGTGGCGTCCAGCCAATCTTGTCAGAACAGTCAATATCCACTCCATGTGCCAGCAACGTGTTAACGACCACCAGATGCCCTCCTTCTGCTGCATAGTGAAGAGCTGTCCGGCCTGCCATGTCTACATCGCTCGGGTTTCCTTCGCAGTCCAACAAACGCTTAAGAACGTCATTTTGACCATGCCTGCAAGTCTCAATAACAGGCGTCACTCCAAAACTGTCCGTTTGATGAACACCAGCCCCCGACGCCAGCAACAGATTCACACATCCCATAGCCCCACCTACAGCAGCTTCGTGTAGTGCCGATCTCCCGTGACTATCAAAAAAGCGAACATCGATTTTAAAGCGGTTCTTCAAATGTTCCACAAGGTCAACTCGGTCAGCTTTTGCAGCAGCAAATAGAGTCTTCCTCAAGTCATTTAACGATGGCTTGTCGTCTCCGGAATACCCCTCCAGAAAGTACTCGACACACTCCAATTTTTGCTCAACAGCGGCATAGAACAGTGCAGTGTTCCCCCATTTGTCAGCTTCAAACACTCGAACTCCACGATCAACCAGCAACTGTATCCAGGAGAGATTTGGCATCTGCGCTTGAACTGCCCAATGCAGATAAAGAGCAGTATTTCTCCACGTGGCAGTATCAATAGTTTGATTCGTAGTTTCACCAAGAGACTGAATGACAGCAAAGTGTCCGCTAGCAGCCGCCACGTCCAGTGCCGTCTCGCCAGCATCATTTTTCTCGATTGCACAAAACCCATTGTTAACAAGAAAGTGCGCTGTAGGCAAGTGACCCCATCTGGCTGCTTCGTGGAGAGCAGTATCGCCATCGTCGTCTTTCTCATGGACGCACTCTCCTTCCCCCATAAGCCACACGAGGACGGACAAGTGTCCGCCACTAGCTGCCTCATGGATTTCCGTTCGACCTCCTCTGTTTTTTTCATTCATTCTAGCGCCCTTGGTCACGAGCCACTGGACCACATCAAGATTCCCTCCACTAGCAGCCAGACACAGGGGCGACATACCGAAATGTTCACTCTGTGTATTCACCAGGTCTTTCAATTGGAAGTCTGTATTTGTCTCCACCGAGTCACAAATCCACTCCACCACGTCCAATTTCCCCCCATACGCGGCATGACACAGTCCCTCCACAACATCGAGTCGACCCCATCCCGTATCTTCAAAGGCTCGTCGTGTGAGATCCAGAGACCTTGAGCACTCTCTCCACCGATCTGAATTGTCCTTCGCCCGGTCGACCATCACTCCACGGCTGTCAAAATATCCCCCTTAGCGCTGGCTGAGCCAGTTCCTTGGAGTGCTGAGGTCGCTGTGTGTTGATAAATGAGATCCACTCGCAGCCTGCGACTTGCAGGGCCGCTTCAAAGGTGATTTATGATTTATGCTCAGTTGGTGAGTGCCTTTTGGGCAGCTCGAACTCGAGAGTCTGGATTCAAATGATCGCCGCCAGGCCTGCAGCATCAACTCGCAACTACTTGCAGACGATGGCAACCCGGTACTGTCAAAACACCGAGCACAATTATTAAGAAAGCAGAATACTCAGCGTCCAATGCATTCACAACTACGAGGCACGTGGCCGCGTGTTCAGGTTCCAGTTTGTCTTCAATCGCTTTGTTCAATATTGCGGCCACCATCTTATCGACCACCTCGTGTACGCGACCCCTCTCTTGTTAACCTCATCGGCAACGTGGCGTGGGCGTCAGGATGTTACCATTGATCTCCACCTCCACCTCGGTGGTCGCTGACACACTTCTCTAGCAATAGCAGGCACAATTCAGTTGCTGGTCAAGTTTGATGCGCTGGTGTTAGACGAACGGGTGATTTTGCTCAAACAGCAAACTTGGTTGGCTTCAACAGGGAGATTTGTTTGGTAAACGCAGCGACCACCCCGAAGGTGCAGCCTTGCGAGTTATACAATCCGAACTCTCTCCATTGGAGTCAAATTCTTTGCTGCGCAAAGAGCACGGTCGTTAGGCTACATGATAATCTAAGTGACTATAATACACCATCCATAAAACAAAACAAAAAAAAGCAGCTCAGCCTTCTTAATGAGGGACGTTCTACAGCGTGATCGATAACCTTTTCAGCTTAACGCCGTCCATACGAGGTAATCTGGTAATTTTGGAGCCATATCCGATTCACGTACTCTCACAGCTTTGACAGCCTCCAAATTGCAAAGGATAGTTTGTCAAGCTTATGACTAAAGCTCCAGAGATCGCGGGTCGTGTTGGATCAGATCGATGCGAGCTAATTTCGCGCAGGTATCTTGGGAGCTGATTATGTGCCCTCCGCAGCGTCGAGATTATTGATGCACCTAGCAGTAACCTGAAGCAAAGCACTGACAGTAGACCCAATTTTGGTGCTTTTTGGGTATGCCTGGAAGGTAACATCCACTTTTCGTTTTTGCATGTATATCTCCTCCGTTTGCGAATTTGAAGAGAACAACGAATTGCACGTAGGGAAGGAATGCAGAACCTCCAAATTCCTGGTCGAGGATGCATTCTCACAGAGAGCAGTTGATAAATGTAACGGTACTGCACTTTCTCGAGGTCAAACAAAATTTTGTGGCCTGGGCATGATGCTAAAGTTTTGCTTTCAATCACCCAAGTTAAAACCAGCTGCGCCGGTAAAGCACGTCATTTCTTTTTACCCAAATGGCCTCCACACGCCACACTATCGCCGTCCGATGAACATTTGTTTAGATTGCTGAAGTTATGTAGTGAAAGATGGACACCCGGTTGGGTTTGAACTGAATCTCCATCAAACTTTAGTACCGATAGCTCCAGACTCGAAGTAGTCACCATTGTCGCTGCCCTAGTGGCCAAAGGACACGGTGGACACAAGCGATTGTGTCTGCAAGCTAAGTTGATGTGACAGACACTCGATCACCGCACTCTTGTTACTGTTCACTCTTAAATTCGCCAGCAAGTAACCAGCTTCCTTACCTTCACTCCCAATACCCTCACCATATCCTCTACAATGTCGGTGACAAGTTTCATTGCAGCTTCCGATGCCAAAGTCACTCCAGCCCCGCCCACCTTCGAATTCGCTGCTTCCACCGCGGTTGGAAACTCAAAGAACGCCAGCTCTGGCGATAATATTTTCAGCTGCGTTGCGAAAGTGGCATCGTCGATTGCCGCACAGATTACTGGCCCCGGAGCTAGCGCCGAACATAATCCCGAGGGAAAACCACAACAGCTCAAACAACCTGAACCTGAGGTTACGCAAGCTGTCATAGTTGAAGAGGTTGACAACGATACTGATCGTGCAAACCAGGAGTTGAGAGGGGCCCCTCTGGACGACAAGGAGGCTACGGGGGTCTCGAATACGTTGGATAACGATGCGGAACGTACTCGCAGCAACTGGCTGGAGCTGCGAGCTCGTGTGCAGAGTGTCGACCCTCGGGTCTTTGCCTACGAAAAAGACCCGAAGTATCTGCAGCAGTGCGCGGAAGCCAAACAGCGCCGCGCTGCATTGACGCCCAGTGCTCCCGTTTGGCAGCCCTAATCCCAAGACGTCGGCTACCGTCAGTAAATACTTCAGCCAACATCGTCAGCTACACGTACAATTGCTGTAGAGTCGTTCTGTCATATAGCACGATATGAATTCAATCAAAATCATCTCGTCCTCTTTAGCGCTTTCAACCAGCATACCTCTGTCCCATGCAAAGGCAGACACGTCTACAGTTCTCGATAGCAATTCCAGCCACCATGTATGGCGATAGGAACCATTGCACCGCCGTGCTACTGCAGCATGCCGAGCAATGCTGAGAACGACCGTGAGCACAAAATTCGTCTGTGGCGCTCGTCGACACAGTTGCGGGGTTGTTGAACGTCAGCCGTGGGATCCCCGCAGCTTCGAACTGCAGTTCGAAACGAAGACGGAAAACACTCAGTAAACGTCCTCGAGGCCCATGAACTCGAGCACCTGAGCAAACCGTGCGTTATGAGATTGCAACCTACGGGCTTCACCCCCAAATGAATCTGAAACAAGTCGGTGCTAGTTTCAACGCCATTGGTCATGTAGTTGAGCACCGTCACGGCATTGGCATCGCTGCCCCATGGTCACTTCCGATTGTGCTTCACAGCAGACGCGACGCACGACCACTTTCGCTTACGACCACCAAAACATGTCGACCCCCGAGCCGCACATTGACGACGACGGACACCGCCTGGTGCTGCATCCTCCAACGGGTTTGCTCGTCAAGGTACCGGTGGATCCTCGCACCAGTGCACCCAGCAGCCCACAGGACGAGCTTTTGTGCAAGTACAAAGGTTCGCGCTGCTCGCAGCCCCGAAGTCTGAAACGCAACGGAGAGCTGCACAATCTGTGCGAGCTGCACCGCGAGCGAGCGAAGACCAATCAAGGCCGCTTCGACGCCAGACTGAGGCAGCGACGGCAGCTGGACCAGGCCGAGCCACCGTCCGAAGACGGTTTGGACCTCCCTGAACCGATCCCAGTGTTGGACAACTCCCCTACCCAACCTTTGGACGAGTGGGAGGCGGACCTGCTACTGGAGACCTTCCAGGACTAGAGACCCCGTTACAGGTCATCAATTATCTAGATAGCTCCTGGTAGCAATTCAGCGTTCTGGCGTCGAGCATCTTGCGTGTTTCTTGTACTTCGACCGACACAGGAGTCTTGACTCATTGAGTCAACACGCCCAAGAGAGGGGAACGCAGCGTGGCGTCAACTCAAGTGCGGCCTGATCTCGATAACGCGGCCAGTGTATTAGAGCGCGGTGTTCACGGGGATTTGCTCGTGCCTTCTGCAGGAAGATCGGAAACCGCTGTCGACGAGGTTCTGCCGGACCTCGGACCTCGTGCGCGAGAGGTGGTACAGGGCGGCGTCTTGCCGGGCGAGCTGCTGTCGCACGAGGCTTCTACCGACGCGGCAAAGCTCGTGATAGCCAAAGCTAGATACGAATCAGTGCAGTTGCATGGAGCGCTACGCTGGACAAGCGTTCGCTCGCTACTAGCAAGTTGCTACAGTACCTTGATCCTTGATCAGCGTGTTGCTCCATCACGCTGACTATCCTTCGTCGAGCGTCGACAGCGGTCTCCTTCTCTCTCGAGGCCCGTCTCCCGCCTCGGCCTACGTCAGAGCTCCCACCCACCCGGTCTGCACTCGAGAAGGTCGGTCCGGCCGCCCAGCACTCGCGATTTTCCACGTCAGAGAGCAGGAAATGGACCCGAACCAGCTTCGCGGCGTCACGATCGACGAGGACGGCCACAAACTCGTGCAGCTCGCCACGGGCCGTGTCGCGGTGCCGTTCGACCCGCTGTACGAGGCAGAGCGCGCCGCTGCGGCCGCCGCCGCCGCCACCGACCCGCCCGACGAGCTGCGCTGCAAGTACAAAAGCACGCGCTGCTTGAACCCACGCGCCAAGAAGCGGAACGGCGAGCTGCACAACTTCTGCCAGATGCACCGTGAGCGCGCCAACCAGAACCAGCGCAACTCGGAACTGCGCAAGCGGAGCAGCAAGCAGACGCAGACGCGCGGCCAACGCAAAGGGTCTCAGTCGAGCGTGTTCGTGGACAACCAACAGGACGAGGACAAGGCACCCGATTTCAGCTATTTACCTTCCGATACGTCCCAGATGAACCTCCCAGAGCCTCTGCAGGAGTCCGACAGCCCACATCCTGGACCCACCTACGACGAATTAAAGGAGACCGCCATGCTGCTGAGCTTCCCAGACCGAGACCGGGAGTGAGCGAGTAGTACAGTACCCAACATGCTTTTCTCCATTTTACTCGTCATCGAGTACACAAATTGTCCCTAAGTGTCCCCCCCATGCTAAAAGCTTTCGTGACTGCTAGACGATCATTTGCCAAGGTGAGAACTTTTGTTATCAGCCGGCTTCAACATGTCATAAGTTGCTTTAATCACTAACGTTGCTCCTCTTAAATGTTATGCTGTACTTTGTGTAACGAACACAAAAGCGACGTACCGTACTTGCGACCATCCTGCAGGTCCAAAAGCATGACCGCACCATCCTGTCGACGAGCGTCCTTCTCGCTGGACGAGAAGCGCCGCGTCCTGGAGCATCTCCGTGCCTCAGGACGCGTGCGCGACACCATCGAGCGCTTCTACCCGCAACTGCCACCCGAGAGCTACGACGCGCGTCGACGGCTCGTCCTGAGCTGGCGCCGCAATGCGCGCGAGATCCTGCAGGGCGCCTCTACGCGCCAGGGGGCCGCCAGGAAGCGCATGCGTAGGCCGAATAACCAAAAGCCCAAACCACCGCGTCCTAGGGGTCTAGAACCTGAAATGGAGCTGCAGGATGAACCCATTTCGGCCGATAATGAGCACGAAGTGGACGACTTTGAGCCCATTGTGCTCACACGCAGTCGACCCAGAACGAAGGAGACCCAAATAAGACTGGTCGGTGTTCTGGACGAGATCCAATTAAGAGCCCAAATCCAGGAAGAGGTCCAAATTCAGGATGAAGCCCCAATTCAGGACCAAACGCAGGACGGCATCCAGGACCTGATCGCCAGCGCCGTGGAACAGTCCGTGACGAAGCAATCGCAACTGCGTGCAGAAGAGGAGGCTAAGATAGCCTCAGGATCAGGATCAGGACCTGGCAGTGACCAGGACCCAGGAGAAGGAAAAAGCGACTCCGACCTCAGCAGTCAAGACACAATCCCAGCAGAGACCAAACCTGCCAAAATGATCAAGAGAAGCTCCTTCTCGCTGGAGGAGAAGCGGCGCGTCCTGGAGCATTTGGCTAAGGCCAAAAATGTACGCGAGACCATCGACAAGTTTTATCCGGACCTGCCGCCCGAAGAATTCAAGACGCGCCGCAGGACGATCTGGAGATGGCGGAAAAGCACCGAGCAGATCGTGGCCGGCTGCGCGGACGACAAGGCCAGTGCGAGGAAGAAAATGCGGCCGCGGGGGATCGTCTGCCATCGAGGACCGAAACATGTGGAGCCGCAGGACGTGGTGGATCGCCTGCTCACAACCGCCAAGAAGTCGGAGCTCAAGAGGAAAAGCCGAGTGCTCAGACCAGCCCCGCCCACGCCAGGGTTGCTGGCAGAACGGCAGATTGACTCGCTCGTGTTTTCTGCGCTGGGTTTACCACCCACGACGCAGTTCCCGCTCATTCTGCCGGCCCCGACGAGTTCTAGTGAGGTACCAGCTGAGACTGCAGCGCCGACAATGAGGTCTTTGAAGCGCGGCGAAGCGACATTCGCAATTCGCCGGCGATGAATTGCACGATGTGAAGTTCATTCAGTGGTGAACTGGTTGTATTTCTACCTGATTAATCTAAAGAGTGACATCTTAAGACGCTAGGTCTTGTGGCTTGGTCGTGCTCGTAGGCGGTGTCTCTGGGGTTACTGTCTGCCGAGTCGACTCGAATGTTGTTGCGAGCCAGGGAGCTTGGTCGGGGTTTAGTACTACGATCGTCTTCTTGCGCTTTGGCGGCTCTACTGGCTCAACCGGTGCCGGCTCCGGTAGAATGCTTCCTCGATGTACTGCCACTTGATCGGTTGATCTGACTGTGTTATCGGCTTGAGACGCCATGGCTGCGCTGAGCTGAAGTAGGCGGCCGAATCGACGACATCGGAAGGTGTAACCCAGGGCGACGAACAGAAACAGCGTGAGACCTTCATCCCCCACGAGCGACGTCCAGTCGGACGAGTGCTGGGTGGCGTCGTTAACGAGCCTCACAATTCCTAAGATGCAGGACAAGAAAATGTATGCTGCCAGTAACGCGCGGAAGCGGCGGAACAGCATGAACTTGGTGTACACAGGCGTCAGCTGGGGGTCCAGATCGAGCTGGCGCACCATCGCTAGCTGGTATTTGAGCATGTTCAGGTTGAAGGCCGAGTTATACCAAACCATGAACACGACGCAAGCCCAAGAAAGACCCCAGACAATCACAACGGCCAGCTGCTTGTCGCTTGTATGTTTGAGAACGGCGAAGGATCCTGCCCAGCTTATCGTCACGAATCGGATCCACTGGACTTCGCGTGGGAGTAACGAAGGGCGTGTGATTTTCCAGCCCTTCGCGATAACGACTATGACCTCTGCAAACGCCGCGAGTGCTACTAGCTGAGCTAACACGGTGACGTTCTGGAAGAGGCTGCGAGCTGTGCCCACAAGCTTGTCTTCGGTGTAGAGATCTCCAAAAGTCAACACTGAGTAGAACATTTGGGTGATCGGGATGAACTTCATCTTGTGCTGTAGCTCAACGACAGCGTCACGTGCTGCTGCGCGGATATGAACGACCCACACAAACGAGGTGACGCCCCAAGCGAGCGCACTCAACCCATAGAAAACCGCCTGGAAATTCGTCATTTTGCCCAGGCAGTCTCCTTGGGAATTGCACAGATTCATGGATACCGTCCCACGAATTGTTGGAGGCAGGGGTGGCGAGGTTGTGCACCCTTCGTCCTCCGCTAAACTTGAAATCTGGCTAGTGTACGCCATGGGGTAATTCTTCGGGCAATAAAAGCACGGAGTCTCGTGGCTGACACCCGGAGGATTTTTCAGACACGATCGGAGGATTCCAGTCTGGCCGCCCATGGTTTCACAGGAATCGATGAAGAACATCACGTTTTTCGAGCTGCCGCTACCTGATCTGGAGTCTCTTTTGTCTCCATCAGCACTATGAGAAAGCAGTGAATACGCGGTCGGTGCCATTTCGGCCATGGAACCCGACACAATCTTGAAGGACTGGTACACAAATTCATCCGGAGATTCGTCTTCAAGAGGGAAGGACTGGCAGTAGTAATCTAGCGTGCGGTTTGTCATCGCGCAGTACGACGGAACGTGGATTTTGGACATATCGTCATCGTTCGACGGCAAGTCAAGAAATTCTCTTGCTGCGTCGCCCTCGCACGCAAGCAGGTAAATCATATCGCGTCCTTCATCAGCTTGAGATACCGCGATGGTAAGCAAGATATTCAACGCGATCTCAAAGCTGCCATCATCTCCGAGATCATACTCAGCCAGATACTGCAGACGCGAGGCGTAACTCTCTACGGCCACTTGGTGGTAGTAGTCCGGATCGTCGGAAGCTGTTAATGGTGTCGATGTGTACGGCATGGTCATGTCTGCTTGTACGACTGGCAAACTGGTAACTCCGAGCAACGAGAGTACAGCCGATCCGACCAAGATTTTGCGATGATTGCCATTGGAATGCCGCCATTTTTGATGAGTGGAGAGATCTTGAGTCGGCATCGTTGTGATCTCTCCAACGCCGTCTGATTTTGTGATGGTGACTCTGTTTGACGAATGCTCGAGGACGACGCTTGCAGTGGGGGGTGATGCAACGAGGAGATCAAGTAAAAATAGGGAAATGACCCCCCTCTTGTGCCACCAAAAGAGCTGACATGAATGGGGAGCTATAAACGACGTCCCAACGCTGCAGTGGACTGCCTGACTTTTGAACAACCGGTAGACGAATGAACGATGTGGTCACACGATTCAAATGAGAACTTGGGTGTAGGATTAGAAAACGTTTCCGGGCGAGCTACATTTTGTTCAAATGAAGAACTCTACTACGTGAAAACTTTTCACTGAAAAGTGAGATGACCACACTTCTCTTCAAGGTGAAGAGTGGCGAGACGGTGGCCCAATCAAGCGCTGTGAAGCTGCGAAGCCCCAACTCAAATGATAACTTGAAAGGGAATACTGTCGGTGCTTTATTCATTCGCTGTGCATTCTAGCCGGCTGACTTCAAGCTGACACATCGAGATCAGTGTCGGTGGTGCAGTTTTAAATTGTGTGGGGCATTGGTGTTTATACTACTTCCATGTCTACTAATTGTCACGTTGATCGAATGCCCGATATTATAACAAGCAATAGTAAACTCTTTCTGGGGCGTGACTTTCTGGCCATCGCACGCGCGCTGTCATGGAGTAACCCCGAGTCACCGTTGCAGGTTTGATTTTCTCTGCTATGCAATCTATCGCATTGTCTATCATCTCTACTGTAGTGCTGGTGCTACTGTGTTCACGATTATGATGGCGAGTTGTTTTGATGATTTTCTCTGGGGGTTCCAGCGTTGCTTGTTGTGCTGGTGACGCACTTTACAACCTTCTTTGGGCTAAAATTGTCGCGAAGAACTGGGTCAAGATCTTCAATGTTGGTGTTTTCAATGCGCTGTGCATATCAAGTTCCATGCAAAACTCAAATTTCATTGCAACGATGTGATGCGGTTCCTGCTTGGATATCGCGAAAACACGAAGGATGCGATATTGGTAGGCTACGGATGGAGAGACCTTTCAAGGCGTTACCTGTTCTGTTCATCGCAGTTGCTGGGACTAAGTCCTAACATGACGTTGGTCATTTTTCTACAGGGTTCATTCAACCTGGCGAATCGGTCTCTACCCGCTGCCAAAACGACTGACCTTCGTGGTGTGCGTTTTAAACCGATATAGCCACTGGTGCTCTCCTAATTGGCTCGTCATCGGATTTGTCCAAGGTGTTATACTACCTATCACGAGTCGAGCTTTCTTGGTTCTGGTCAAATATGCGAGAGCGTTGCGTGGACTGTACAGGGTTTTCGTAAGCTATCAAGTCGAACTACGCAGACATTATTCGGCCGAGCGGATCCAACGCTTAAGCAAGTACTCTCACGAGACATCAACGGCTCGGGAACTCTTGATTTCCGTACTGTCGTGTCTGCTCATCATTGTGCTTGTGGACTGCGTGCCTATGGCTCCAGTGCGAACAAATTGTTTTGGGGTCGCAACTACTTGTCCCTCGTGCTGATGACAATCGCCATCACAGTGCAGTTCCGAGTCATTTTACCACGTCTGAAGATTACAGCTACCCAAATTATCGTGATGTCGCTCATCTCGAGTGCTGGGGCAATTCCTCTCATGATCTTAATGGCTAGTTCCATTGGCTTCCCACTAACCATTCACCCTTGCGGCGGGCGTCCCACCCTGGATTGGGGTGCTTACTCTAAATTTCGCCTTTTGTTTCGGACGAGTTCTTCGTCGCTACGCAAAGAGCTCTTCGACTACGCCAATGTGCTGAACTGTCCGGTATTTCTCCATTGTGTGTACCCAGTGTACTTCTACAGGTTTGTTCACACTGGTGCACTTGATCAAACCATGTACCTTGGGCTTCTTGCGCTTATCAAAGTCATCGCCAGCAACGATATGTGTTACCACTTGGGTAGCAAGTACGACTTGATGTCGCAGGTCACGATCTTCAACGTGGACGTCTTCAATGCCGTGGACGTCGCGAATTCGATGCAGAGATCCAAGTCCTTGGCTACGGTGCTGGTAATGATTGCACTGGATGCATTCCTCGATGAGAAGCGTAGTAATGTTGCAGCAGCAAGTACGCACTAGCCATCCTTTGAAATACGTCAGCTTTATTGCAATTGCTCTGCAGATTATCAGAGGAGACCAGCGAGCTATAACTTGCCTTTCGCACAGAGCTACAGATTTGGACTATCCACTCTCAAGATTTCCGCCGCGGCGCGGCTTCGACCGGTCCAGATGCGGTTATTGCACCAAGAACAACTCGACAAATACTGCCGAGTTGTAGTCCGGTGCGACCTGATACAGTTGAAGTGTTTACACCCTAGGACGTGTTTTCTCAGAAAGCGAGCGCCAATTTTTCCTTCAGATGACAGCGCAAACGCTCTTCACCATCGAGTTCGTCACCCTCATTTTCTACACCAAAGTCATCGTCTCCTTCATCTTCGATAAGTTCACGTAGTGTTCGGTCCTACGTTTTGCTTACTTTAGTGCTCTCTCA
Organism: Phytophthora lateralis; assembly: GCA_000500205.2. NCBI lineage: Eukaryota > Oomycota > Peronosporomycetes > Peronosporales > Peronosporaceae > Phytophthora > Phytophthora lateralis. The sequence continues at coordinate 27,406 of KV724018.1, read as the reverse complement.
GTGTCGACTACGACTGTCTGGTTCTATCTGTCAAACCAAGCATACTTACCCTCAGCTGAAGAATTTCCACGAGTGGATGATAGTCTGCTGAGGTCTCACCTTTTTTTCTCCTTTTTTGCTACGTAGGAACTGACTTTAGTTGGTCTTTTAGTACAACTTCATTGACACGCACAAAACTTGCATAATTGCGTTTCAAAGCTGCATGGGAACGTTAACGGCACATGTATAAATGCAAAGCGTATTTATACATGAACTTGTCCAACGTGACTCGCTCCAGCGCTTACTTTGTTGCTTCTCCAGTCCAGAAGAGAGAACCACAATGCAACCAGCAGCGATGAGCCCAGCTTTCGCGTTATCACTTACATTGTTGTCTTGTTTGATTCCTATCAGAGTTTCGGCCTCGGCCGCTTTCACGACGCTCTTCGGTCGATCCGATTACCACCATCACGTGACTCTGGGTAGCAGTTTCTCCCCGGTGGAGTTCCTAGCAGCGTTCGACCTGGGGAATGACGGGACTTTCGACGTCAAGTTCGATGTTAAATTCTCGATGGACACTATTGACGATGGCGACGACCGTGTCATGCTTTACCTACTGGCATGTGACGAGAGAGCCACGACTTTGCTCAGTCTCCCCTCCAACTCAAGCACTAACACTAACGACACTTCGATACCCTCGTACTGCGCCATGGCCAACCGCACACTGGACTACTACTGTCAATCCTTCCCATTAGAAAACGAGTCACCTGACAATCTCGTCTACCAGTCCAGTAAAACCATCAGCGGCTCAATGGACAATGCCACGACCCAACCGGAGTTTATCAAACGCAGTGGGAGCAACTCAACCAAGTTCACTTTCTACATCGACGCGTGCGAGTTGGTGGGCGGAGACAAAGGTATTCTGCGGTCGTGTCTTGAGCACCCTCCACCGGCATCCCACACGTACTATTCCTCGTGTTTTTACTGTCCACAAGACTACCCCGATCGATCGGAAGCAGATGATAAACGCTGGTCTAAAGAATGTGTGACCCCGCCTGCCATTTGGGAGCCGGTCGAAGGCACTGTTGCTATGGAGTTGTGTACGGCTGATGGCGACTGCATGTGGGAAACAAACACGTACTTGGTCGGGTTCTACGCTGCGAGCACTGTTTTCTGGGGAGCAGGTTGCTTAATCTGGCTGTGGCACATGGGTATGGCTCCTGCAGGCTCTGTAGTGGCCTTGCACTACAAACTGCTGACTGTCCCAATAACACAAGTAGTCTACACGGTGCTCTCCTTCGCGACAAAGCAGACTGCGGGGCAGTTTGCAAGTCCGAACTTCAACATGATCGCGATAGCAGCATTGATAGCGCAAGTGGTGGCACTGGCAGTATCCGGCGAGGTGGCGTTGTTCATTGCTGGAGGCTGGGGCATCACGCAAACCGCTTTGGATAGAGTCGACGTCATTCGGATTCGTTGCGTGGTGGTAGAGTGGGCACTCGCCTTCGTGGTGCTGAAGCAGCTTGAAGTGGACAATATCGGCATCGCAGTCATTTGGGGGATCTCCTGGTTCTCAATCCTATTCTTGCTTCACTACTACGGAACTGCGAATTTGAAAATGCTTCGGCTGAGGTACAGGATTGGAGAACGAGCCAGTATTGACACGTCGCTGGTCATGTGGAAGGGCACCTTGTTCCTTCACTACCGTCGGCTCCAGAAAGGCTTCGTCTTCATCGCTACGATCACCTCACTGACCAGATCTGACAATCACTGGCGAATTTGGAAGTGGATCTCAGTGCAGGGCCACGAGGTGCTCATCTTCCTCCTCTATGCTGCACTCGCCTACGTCTGTCGGTGCCAACAATTTCGTTTTAGTGAGCTGGAAAACCTGGAAATTGACGTGGGTGGGGAAACCGAGGAAACGCAAGCTGCAAGAACGCAAGAAAACGCTTCGGCTGACCCGGTTAGCAGCTCGAATGTTGTCCCAGTGATTGAGGAACCGATTCTTAAGCGCAAGAAGGTCGCAACAGCACTGATACTCAGTCCAGACAAGAGTATAATGCTCGGAACAGCTTACGCTGTTGAGAAACCAGCAAGTACTGATATTTCTCTCAGGAAAGAGAGCGAAGTAGGGGCAACTTGTGATACCAGCGAAGGTGCAAACTCGGCAATAAGTGAGCAAGCAAGTAGAACCTAGAAAGGTTAAAACGCCAATAGCTAGTTCTCAAACAGATGTATCTAAGTGTATAATACTACTACAATAGTAGTAATTGAACTGTGAAACCAGTGCCTACGAAAGTCATTAGAGTGAGTTGACGGGGTCAATCGTCGCAGTGCTTAACGCACCACTGCTGCCTGCTTCGGAGAAGAACAAGTTTGCATTCAAGGCTACGCAGCAGGCGAAGACTGTCAGGCTGGGGATGGCTATGGACTTTGGTATATGCAATGGGACGACCTCGGGAGAAGCACGCTGCCGCCTTGCAGTCAACAAGACCAAGGTGAGGACAATGAATGGCGGGTAGCGTTGTCGCTAAGTGAACTAACCTATGGCGCGGTCTGCATCTTCATGACTGTAGTCACAGTATTGTCTGCACCACATCGCTGCAAACTTTATGCAGGCAGGAAGAGGTTGGCAGCAACTGAACAACTCCACAGGCAGGCGCTGGGCGCTGGTCGAAAAACGTATCGGCGGGCGTGTACACGTCAGCTCCACCGAAGACCTGCAATTCTGGCTGGAACCCGATATGTACTAAGAAGCACAAGCGGAACGATGTTGCTGGTGGTGCTCTCTGCATCAGGTGCCGTTGTCCAACGCTGTAGAAGTACACGTCCAGCGAGCTCAATGGCAGGTAGCAGTGCCCCAGGTGAAAAGCGACGAGGCATGAGCCTCATGGATCAACTCCAGGAACCTGCTGGCTCAATGAATCCTGCGTCTGTACGCACAGGTCCAGCATCAGCGAAGGCAGAAGATCATGTGAACAGCTACGCGTCACTGATTGTGTTTGCTGGAATTTGTACTCATTTTCTTTGCTGGTTGTGTGTGGTCAGATCTGCGATGATCTCTGGAGACGGAATATCTCTGACGCGACCAAAGACTAAGAAAGTGAACAGGATCCACTTCATGAACACTGGATCGCAAGTGAAGAAGCGATCGGATTACAGTTAAAGCTGGCGCAGCGACTGACCAACAGAAACAATGTCAGATTGTATTTGGGTTTGTTTACGTGTCTGTATCTGTGTTTGCTACTGTATGTGAATGCTGTTGATAAGCTCAAGACCCAAGATTGCCGGCGTCAACGCGGGGATTGAGATGGTGTACGTCATTCTTCCCGTCACGTATTGAGCAGACGCATGCTGGTCGATAACAGCGTGGCGTCGGATTGCAGCCGCAGCGACATCTTTCGGTGTGACCGAGCCAGGGAATGCTTCATAAATTCTCTGCGTCCCTGCAACGATGCTTCGAACCTTCGCCGGAAACGTGGCACTCGTCGACGTTGACATTGTCGGTGCCGTTGGGATCGAGTCGTGTGTGTTCTTAACTTTCACGTGAGGATCTAGCGTTCTTGGAGCCTTGTGCTTGGTGGTGATTTTGCTTATGGCGAAGGTCAGCTGTCTAGTTCATGAACGCCTTCACAGCGGACGATCCATCAACGAGGTTTCAACCTAGTGATTCACGAGCACGTCCCTTTATGAGGAGCACTGCAGCCATTTACTTTTTTTTATCGAGAATGAAGGAAATCGACCGAAGCGGGGGGGCTTGTGCTACCGGGAGCATAGGCCTAAGGCTGCCACGCTACTAAGCGATGAGCACTTGACCGTAAGAGCCCTCTCATTTTGATGTGCCACTTTCCATCACTGATAAAAAATCGGGTTCTGCAGTGGCGCTGGATCAAGCGGTTGTTGCCTCGCGAGAGGTGGCAATACCATGAGTTTCTCCGATCGCTGGAGCTCAATCTCTACTCTTTTCACTGTGCGTAAGCGTAGGGGGTGCTGCTGTTACTGTTGAACACCGCACGGCAAGGTTCAACACGTCCGTGCAAAGTAAGTCTGGCTGACCTCTATATCTATGGAGTTGTGTTCACCTGATATCGTGGAATACTTGGTTGTCGAGTAGGACGGCAAGACATTGCTTAATTTGGCTCTCAAGAGCAATCATCTGACAGGTTTTTGAGCGGTTCCTGTGCCAGCTAACCATCCTGTATCCAACTCCGTGGGTCCAACAACTAAAGACAGCTGCGGCCGTCGCAAGTTATCTTCCTCAGAGTACGGCATCGATACGCATGCCTGTAAGGAAGTGTTCCAGTTTCAAACGGCGCTGCTGCACCGGGTCGCTCGAGACAATTCCAAAGCTATTGTTTGGAAAGATGGTGAGGGTGTTGATCTGCACGTGGCTCTACATCATCAACTCGCTGTAGTTCTCAAAGAGCATCTCCGACTTCAACCTTAGGAAGTTCGGCAAGGGGAATCCATTTCCCGCCGTGAATAGTTGAAATGGTATTATACGCTCTCACGGGTGAAGCAATTCTGTCCATTTCTCTCGAAATGAAGGCAAGGTGAAGCAAAACCCCCAGTCAAACCATTCCACGTCGATAGTGGTGCTTTTACTTCAGGAAGGCTCTGACTCCTGCGAATTCAGTCCATCTCCAGGTACAAAAGGTGAAACGTTTGGTGGATTAGTGGCAGGAGAACGTTTGCTAGACGAAGTTGATTCCGCAGCGTTCGAGCCTATACCTCCACAGAGACTTCGATGTGGATGCGAAGGTATGCACAAACACTAGACCAACCACTGGAGGCCTTGGAAGGTGTCAGTCCAAGAGAGTGCAAAGCTGTCGTACCAGTGTCAAGGATGTTACAGCACCCGGGTGATTTTCTCGGGTTTTGCAGTAATGTAAACAACGATACGTTCATCACTACGCTAGTCTTGGCACGATACTCTAAAGCGCCATCGGAGCCTTCAATGGCAACAAACTCCCTGTTTGTCACAACATAGTACCGCCACCATCAAGAATTTCTTGAAAATGATGCGCTACTGGTTCTAGCTGCCTTTGACTTTGGACGCGGTGGGGCGTTCGAGGTGTCATTGGATGTCAAAGTGTGCTGCCAAAGATGGCCGAGTTCTACTATACTTGCTCGCGTGCGAGGACGGACTAGAAGCTGCCGAAGCCGATAAGAGTGAATCATCGCGCCGTTACGCCAGTCGCTAACTCAAACCGCAGTCTCTTCCTATTTAAGACTTGTCACATGACAGTTTTGTCTGTCAGGCCACTCAAACTATCAGTGCGTCGGTGGATAACGCCATTGCTCAACCCGAAATCGCCATAGCAGTGGGCCAACGAATTGTCTTCATATTTATTGAGCGGTGGTTACCACTAAAAAAAAATGCAGCACTGCTTTTATTGCCCTCTCAACCATCCAAGTTGTTCCGTCGCGGATAATACCTTTTATCTCTACTTGGGTATGTTTGACCTCTCTCGCTGTCGTGTGAGTATTCTACTACGGTTTGCTCGAGTATCCCTCCGCCAGCGGATCTGAACTAAGGTATTATCCAACGAAGCAGTTGTTGCATTCGTTGAGGTGTATCACCAGTTGACGTCGCCCAAACCTTCAAGAAGAACGCAATAGTGCCATCCCTGACAACCAAAAGATCCTCACCACCGACTCTGCGAAATCCCCGGGAACGCTTATTAATAGTTATGCGTATCCCACCACTGTAGTTTTGTCACTTCCTCAACTTCTCGATTCATAAATTATCGCACAATTTGCATTTCGATACTACGGGGGCCCACAACTTCGGTTCTTCTCATCGAACCCAATGGGGGTTCTCCTTCTTCCTCACGCCACCGCTCCGCCGAAGAGCGTGAACTTTACGTCAGTCTCAGCAGCTACAGTCACCTTCTTGGCCTTGACGACTCGGTCCGCGGCCACGTGCACCCTTTGCTGAATGCGCTTCTGGGTGCGTCTCTTGCTCTCGAGCTTGCGTTGGTTCTGGTTGGCCTTGGCACGGTGGCGCTCGCACAGATTGTGGCGCTCGCCGTTGCGCTTGATTGCGCGCGAGTAGCCGCACTTCTTGTTGCGGTAGCGACACAGCATGTCGTCGGTCGGCGCTCCGGCCTGCAACGGGCTGGCCCCAGCAGCCCGCAACGGGCTCAGCATGGGGCGCAGATGAGGCTGCTGCTGGATCTGCATGGGCTGCAACGTGGCAGCTGCAGCCGTGAGGAGACTGATGGGCGGCAGGCGCGGCGGCGCAGCGGGCGCCACCGAGAGCATGTGCAGCCCCAGGCCGGCGGCGGAGCTGCTGGGGCTGCGCGCGTTGGCCGCGAGCTGCGTGGCCAGGTGGGGAAGCGTCTGGACGGCCTCGTTCTTGACGGCGACGTCCTCGGCGGCGTCCTCGGGCGCGTCGTTGAGCAGGTGGTCCATTGGGCTTGACTGGTTCGAGACAACTTGGTGATTGACCAGCGAGGTGCCGTGCAAGTTTTGTATCAGAGCGCCCCGTCTGCGTCAGCATTGCTCGATGCCAGCAAGTCGCGCGTATCCACTGCTAGATTGGATTCCCTTCGGGATAGGATATGTGTAAAATGACAAACAAATTAGGTTTTTGTATGGTGCAGAGCCTGTTTAGACAGTTGTCACCTGTCATCCTCGATAGGTTGTACTATAGAAGCCCGAATCGCGCAGAACCGGGGCCGCGTGAGATGGACGATCGAGCATGATCTGGCCGCTTCGCGATGATATCCCATGTGCAGCACAAGTGGAGCTCGTTGCCGACAAGCTTTGGCCAACGCAGCAGGCGAAGACGTGCCAGCACTGTGTGCGTCCACTTCGAGCAGAGGCCGCCGTCGAGGTGGAGCCTCGAGCTGCCGCAAATCGATCGAGCAAGAGCCGCTGCTCGCCTTCCTGCGCCAGCTTCAAGCCGCCCAGATCCTGCACCGCTCAATCGAATGAGCACGCCACCTGATTTCTTCGTCGAGTCGCGATATCAGGCCTCCTCGAGAAGCTCCGCTATGCTTCATACATCGGCTTCACGCTGCGGCTCGGCATCCAGCTTGGACTGTTCAAGCCAAGGCGAAAAATCCAGCGACTCGGTTCGCCTTGCAGACAGGCAGAGATTCACTTGCTGCGAATTGTCTGCTTTGTCCGAGTTGCGGCGGGTTTGACCCTTTGCTGCGCCCGCTCGCTCATCGGGGTGGCGCTCCTCGAACTGGACTCTTGGACGTCCGCCCGAGGAAAGCTCGGTTGGGCTGGCTGTGGTTGGTTGCTACACTTGCTGCTTATGACACGGCTTCAGTGGAGAAGGCACTTCACGGCTCACGTCAGATGTGTTGGCGTTAGTCGATCGCAACGCGTTCGATTAAGCCTGCAAGGATTTCGTGATGAACCTCGTCCAAAGCCTTTGGACGAGGTTGTGTTTTAGACCAAAGCACAACTGCGCTCGCCATGTGTGAGGGAGCTGCTGGGTTGGAGACAGCTGACATTAATTAACCACAGGGAAGCGAGGCCAACTTAGCCAAGTGGCGCACACAGATGACGTAGTAGAGCGCAGTAGCTGGGAGTCCAAATACCGAGGTCTCTTGAACGTGTTGCCGTTGCTGCTGCATGGGTAGCGAGCCGATCGCCGCCCACGTGAAGCGGCATCAGACAAGACCGGTCGATGTCTTTCACCAAGGTGACGATCAACCACCGAAATGATAATCGAAGAATAAGATGCAGCATGACTCAACTGTAGACGATTCGAAAACGGAGTCGCTACATGTACTCGCTTGACGAGCGCAGTACAACAGGATAAGCAGTCATCCGAACAGTCAAGTTCTGCTCCGCTCCGTGCAAGTTTTTTTTTTTTTGCAGCACGCCTCCTGCTCTTTATACTGGACGTGTCGGCAATTTGAGGCGGTGGTGCTACGCAGCGNGAGCCGTAACCACAGTAGAACCAACCGTACCACCGGAAGTGAAGGCCCCACACCAAACCATTGTCGTGTGTCTTAACAGTTCTCCATCGAGTTGTTCACTGAAAATTGAACGCCGGGGAATGTTAACAAAGCGTGAATGAAGCGGTTTCATTCACATTCTCGAGGAGCAGAGCGCTTAGTCGATATGACATGCTTCAGTTTTGGAAGCATTGACTGCATCGCCCGTGTTGGCTCGCCTGATTGTCAACGCTCTCTTCAGAAATGATGAACAGCAATAGCAACATTAGGACCAAGAACTCAGACGCACTGCAGTTTCGTACGCGTACATCAAGCACATCTTTCGTTTTAAATATATAGCGTCTACGCAATTTCGTTCTGCGTATGTGTTGATCTGCGTCTATGGCATTCATCTTGGTCGCGAGTTTCAGAACCTCATGCCACCCAGCGGTGGCGGTGGGGGCGGAGAAGATCCGTCGGTACTGGTCGATGAAGACCAGTCATTCGGGGTAGTGGGGGTCGTGGGGACCGAGCCGGCGAGCTGGTAGCCGAACGTTGCGTGCTCTCGAGGTCGTGGAGTCGTCGTCGGGGGCAGGAAAAGTGAAACCAGCGTCGAAATGTCTTCCTCCTGCAACGGTGTGGGCGTGTGCAGCGGCTCTAGACGTGGGTCGTATCCGCCCGTTGGAGAAGCATCCGCGTCGCCTGCAGTCGGAGTCGCAGCAAGGGGCGTTGGAGCTTGATCACGCTCCGATCCCGCTCTCAGGGCCTGTCGGGCCATTCGTTTGCGCATGTCGAGTCGGCGCTGGTTGCGATTGGCGTTGGCGCGGTGCATGGCGCAGAAAGTGTGCAGCCCGCCGGTCCGCTTGACGGCGCGCGGGTTCAGACACTTCTTGTTGGCATAGCGGCAAAGCAACTGCTCGGGGGCGCACGTGGTGCTCGAGTCCACGACTCGGCGCTTTTTGGCGGGGCGCGCCTCGGCGCTGTCGGAGTCATTTCGGTCGGTTGGTACGGGCGGCGGCGGGAAACGGAGCGGCTTGTCGTCCATGTGAATTGCACAAGTGCCGAGGTCCACTACCCACATTAGTGTAAGGGGCTGCCAAAAGAGCAATGTATGGAGCTTTTCGCATGGTGCTAGTCGGGCGTGAAGGTGCAACAAGATCGTCAAGCCATCGCAGGCCGTCCCAGTGGAAGAAATCAACCAAACCCCACGGCTGTAAAAAATTGTCTTCCGGTAAATCAAGTGTTGTCTACACCTTCGATCCCGAATATGTAGCCATGACATGAGACACGTCTTCCGGTCGTGGACATCTTAGATGTTCCCGTTTGTATTGAAATGAGTAAGTATGACCTGTGAGATATAGTTCCTGACGTTATTAGGAGACTAGGGCCTAAAATGATACGAACAGGTTTGGGCCACCAATGCTACTGGATGGAGCGGAGTTTTGGGCCAGATGCCTACCGCACGCAATGCCCACAGTACTTGATACATGTTCTGTCTTCTGCAAGGTAAGTCGATTGTCCTGGAACGGACACGTCCGAGCAACACGTTGAACACGTCGGTCGAATGCTACGAGTTTTTGTAGAAGATGTAGAGGGTCAAAGGTCCATTGCCCCGATGTCCTGGTGCTGCTGCATGCATGTTGATATGATCCACAGAGTTGAGGATACGGATCAGCACGCCACCACAACTGCGCTATCCGCGGCCCACTTGTACGAAATATTGAAGCGTTTTTCGACGAGTCGGGCGACTTAAAGGGCACTCTGCACCAAGGGGTGAAATTACCAATGCTCGGAGACAAGCCAGTCGAGCGTGTAGCGTTGATTTTACGATACAAAGGCTCCAGATGGACGAGCACAAATCAACTCGCGTCGTCGAGGACAGGGTCTCGAGGTGGTCAGGCCATTTACAGATGGCCTGGTTGTCGCTCCACGGCGCCGGGTGCTTGCCCGGCTATTGCAGTCGTCACCCAGGCCGGTCCTGACTCACCGTTTGCTTCAACATCCGCGCACCAGTCATTCGTTGCAGATCTCAAAGCCGAGCGGAATCAAGAACCGGTACCGAAAGAGATCAAGCGAGCAGCTCTGTCGAGTGCAGGATGTGTGCGCTACCACTAGATTGTGAACACGAGAACGACTCGGATGGCCAGAGCAGCACCGAACACTTTAGAACTCGCCGCTACAGTGTGTGCAAATTTCTTCGAGACTGATACATAATCTGTAACTTTCAAAAAGCCTCTTGTTTCGTGGAGTTTACTGAGTGAAACCGTATCGAGGCCACTCCGACTTTCGCTGCTTTCGTGGCGCCTTTCACAATGTCCTGGAGCTTACGACCATCGGGGCGCATCAGCAAGCAGATTGCGAGCGTCCGTCAGATGGCTGCACTCGTGTTGAAGTGCCCGTCAAGTTCTTCCGCGGGATTGCAGGGACACCCCTATCAAATGTCATGCTGTTTGGAACCTCCGTCCGAGCCTTCGCCATAGAGCAGCAGACACGCAGGCAGCAAATGACGAGGATATTTTTCGCCGCGTCCAATACGCTTCATAGGAACGGGCTGCGAGCGGAAGTAATTGATGGGGAACCTCCGCCAAATTACAGGAACCTGCAATCCTCTATTGTCTGTGAGCTTTTGGCTTTGCATCGCAAGCCCGCGGGGCACCTCAAATCACGGGAATCCATGCGTTACACCGCGCGGCGCGAACACGCTTGTCACCTCCCATTCATGCTTGCATATCAGCATACACAGGCATCGACCTCCAGGTCTCCGCATCCCGACTGGCATCTTCGGCGCGAGCAGCTGGAGAAAGCCGGTCGACCAGAGTGCTGGGCTCGCACCATTTATCGCCCTATGCACTGCGGCTTGAGATGGTCACCCCGTCGTTCGCGTGCATGAAGTCGGGCTTTGGTGTCCGTGGCTCACTCGGAAAAGTAACCACCCCACAGCACAGCGTTTAATACCGCTCGACCTGTACTAACCCAGCTAACAGCACCAAACCTTCAGCATGGCCCGCTTCATGACGTACATCGCGCTCCTGGCCCTCGCCGTTGTGGCAGTGACATCCCCAGTCTCCGCTATCCCGGACCCCAACGACGTCGCCGCCGCCGCCAACGCGGAGGCTGCCACGACGCCCGAGGAGTCGGTGGACAACGCGTCAGGCACGGTGACCAACAGTGCCGACACGCTCACGGACTCAACCTCAAACACAGCGGCCGCCATCTCTGATAGCGTCTCCAACGTGACGACGGAGGAGACCATCAGCGCTTCGTCGTCGGGATCCACGGCCGGCAGCCCCACCAACCTCCAGGGATCGGGCGGCTCCGCCTCGGTTTCGGCTTCGGCCTCGGGGTCGTCGGGCTCCACGCACGTGAAGCCTAGTATCGCCCTCGCCTCGGTGGCCATCGTTGCCATCACCGGACTCTTTATCTAAGCTGGTCGCCCGGCGTAGGGCGGCCTCGCCCACGACGGAATGGGATCGACGACTTGATGTAGTCTGGAGTAGAGTAAGTGTTGGGTCGAGCGTGCCCTCCGCCGGATGACATCTTTCTTTTAAAAAAGCACGTACATGGTTTTATTAGCTCTGGTCTCGTTCTCTCTTTCCCTACTGCGGTCCCTGCTCGTAACCTACTAGCGGAAGCAGCTCATCAAGCTTGTGCTGATCTTTTGCTAGAGTACTACGTATCCTAGATACGCGGTGACTCCTTCTCGATCGAAAGTGTTCCTTGGCCGACCACGTTCCAACTTCTACAGCTTGTCTAGGTGGCGCGCCGGAACGAGAAGGGCTTGAACGCGTGCAAACTCGGAGAGTGCAGTCACTTCCTGGATTAAAATCGTCTTAATCCCGTCGTTGATGATATGCTGCGATTGATTAACTGTGGAATAGATTGATTAACGTGGCGCATCGGGTGCGCGCTTCACCGATTAGGTGTCTACATGTACTTCGGGCCTGCTTAGGCGAAGTTGAGGGCAAGTCCGGCAACCGCAAGGGTGGCCATGACGAGACCCGACGACTGTCGGATCGACGGGGCCGCGGAGGACCCCGAGGCGGAAGTGGAGCCAGCGGCGCTCGCCACATCGTCGGCGACCGAGCTCGCAATGCTTGCCGCGTCGTCCAACAGACTGCCGGCTGCGTCGGCGGCACTGGAGACCGTGTCGGCGGCTGTTCCGGTGGCGTTGGCGACCGTGTCAACGGCCGAGTCGATGGTAGAGCCGGCAGCGCTAGTGACCGTGTCGACTGCAGTGTTGGCGGTGTCCGTGACAGCGCTGGCGGTTGTGTCGGTGACAGCGTTGGTGGTGTCGGTGACCACGTTTCCGGCCGCGCTGGTAGCGGCGTCAGTCACGCTGCTGACGAGGTCTTCAACGACGGCGTGCTCCGCGCTCGCGACGGCGACGAGGGCGATGAAGGCGAGGCAGGACAGGACGCGCATCTTGTAGAGGGAGCTTGACTTGTGGGTCTGGAGGTGAATTCACGAATGAGCGACTTGTTGTTGGGAGGAGGAGAGGAGAGGAGCGGCACCACGAGGCGACAGTCTCGCCGCACGGCGAGCAGATGTTCGCAATGGATTTTAATCGATGCAATCGCACAAGGAAAGTCAGTCTCGCACGAAGAAAGAGGGCCTCACACACTGCTGCATGGACATCGCCTTATACCCGCTACATGGATGAATCATGCTGTCGGAAGTTCGATGCTGAGGACTGAAGGCACTTGCGCTGCTGTGAAGTAGACACGGCTTTCACTTTCAGCCGCAGCTTCGGCACGTCAGTCAGGACAAGGCTTTTCGTGCGCAACACGCTCCATTTTAATGGCAAAGCCGAGTTGGCGGGTCGTCTGTCTCGAGCCTTTCGGATACAGTACTGCATGACGCAGTACACGCATCTCGCCAGCAACATGAAAAGCAACACAAGCAAAAGGTGATACAGTATCGCTTCTATATTGTTGTCGATACGAAAGAAATGCTTGGATCAACGCGGCAGCTCAGTAGCTTATAGGATGTTCGCGACGAGGCCAACAACGGCAAAAATGGCAATCGAAGTCACCGCGAGAGTCTGAGCGGATGATACGTCGTCGACGATGGAGCCCGTGGCGCTCGCAACCGTGTCGTAGGCGTCCTCGGTAGTATCCCTCACTGTGTCGGCAGCTCCATCGACCCAACTGGCGGTGGAGTCGTAGGCATCTCCAACTGCATCAACTGCGTCGCCGATCACGTCGGCTGAAACAGGGGAGGCAACAGCAAATGCAGCCACGACCATGAGCGTGAGGTAAGTAGTGAAGCGAGCCATCTTTGTGGGTGATGCTGGGGGTCTTGGTGTTCGTTCTTGGAAGTAAAACGGAGAATGACTGAAGCTCGAACTTGAGCTGTAGCTCCCCAAAACCCACTCATTCCTTGTGAACTCGTTATTTACCGTTGATGGAGTAATCGCACCATACAGGACACTACAGCTTAAACTTTCTTCAGCGCCCGCCCACCAGTTCAGTGGATGCAATGTGTAGGTAGATAAAATCCGTTTGATCACTTTTTAGTCGAGGACTTCAAGCGAAAATAATCAAAAGTGATTAAAATGATGACGTTGTCCTTGCCGGTCGACTCAAGGTTAACGCAACAACGAAAACACTCGCACCTCGAAGCTCGCTCAATCTTGTTTCTCTCCCCGATGCCCGATCCACAGCAAATTGTCGTCGAAAGAGTTCACCCAAGATCTCGAAGCGTTCTCAACTTGCACCGAAGCCCAGAACCAGGAATCGATTCGGCCGGGACCGAGCTGAAGACACGGCACGCCTTACTGTATTCAACGTCCATTGAAGTCGTGGCCAATATGCCCTGCTGCGGGAACAAAGTCAACAAGCAGACTTTTTCTCTTCACTGGGACCCGGATTTAACGACGACAGGTAGTTCCGAGTGCAACAATGGAATCTTCAGGATCTTCGGAGCAAGCGATGCACCGTCCGCGGGGTGAAGAGTTGATATTTGTCTCCAACAAACTGATGCGCCAATGTCGGAGAACTCATCGCGACTTGAGTATTTACATACAAGCATCACGGTTGTCTGTGCTCAATCGCAGTCCGTCTTGTTCCGCTCATGCTGTGTGAACGACAGCATTGTTTGATGTGAGGAGTCGAATTCACAATGAAAAATATCGCTTGCGAACACAAACTCAAGGCATGCTGTGCTGGAAGATGTCCCTAGCCTGCGAAGCTGGTCTTGTTGGACACTTGCCATACCGGTAGTGATAAAGGTGCATGTGCAATACAATCAGCACCCCCACGAAAAGTGTACCACCCTTAGATCATGCGCACTTAGTGGTTGCCAGTGCTTCCACTCGGTCGTAGTCACATGAAAATAGGTTCACTCGCGGGCTGCTTCCATCTACAGCTCGTGCTGTCCTTTGGTCTTCACATCACTTATGATCAAATGCGTTGGTATGAAAATCCGGCGCCAACAAAAATGGATCCTCAGGTGCTGATTAATTGTGTCACACCTCCACTTGTGGCTAGCGTGCTGCTTTCGCTGAACAGCAACCCATGAGAATCACGTGAAGCCATGTTTACCGTAAGCAGCGACGCCTTACCAGGATGTCATCAAGCACACCGGAGCCCACGGACACGTTTGATTATCGTCGATGCAGATACCTGTTCTCCAAGGTAAACCCCCAGAGTCTCAGTTGCGTTCAGTGATGATGGCCTAGATAATAAGTCGCCGAGCTTTTGTGTTGTACGCGGACGCGATGGGCAGGGGAGAATCACTTCGGTGCTTGAGTGTGTTCGCCTCAGGGCACGAGTGAGACGGCCCGACATCGTTTTCGAGGACTCACCGATCTATCATTCCCCAATTTGCTTTTGAGTACCAACTACCACCACCTCCCAAGGCCACCACCACTCCGCCACCATCATGGCTCGCTTCACCCCGTACCTCACTCTCGCGGCGCTCGCTGCGCTTGCTGCTTCCTCGCCGGCAGCTGCCGACATTATCGCCGACGCCACCGCTGCCGCCGAAGATGCAGCGAATGCAATTGCCAGTGCTGCCGAAGACGCAGCCAACGCTGCCGGTAGCTGGATCGACAACGCCACCAGCAATGTCGAAGAGTTCTATCAGGACGCTGCGAGCGCGGCTGAAGACGCCTACGATGCGGCGGCCAGTGCGGCCAAGGAAGCTTGTATCAAGTACAACACGGAGCACAGTGCTTCCCTCGACTGCACCGAGTCGACAGCAAGTGCTGCTGCCGATGCGGCCGCTATCGCTGCAGAGGAAGCCTGCGCGAGCTATAACAATGCGACGGAAAGCTCGCTCGACTGCGCGCAAACGGCCGCCAGCGCTGCCCTGGAGGCCTGCTACAATCACAACAATGCCACCGACGGCTCGTTCGACTGCTCCACCATCAACGCGTCCACGACTGCAAGTAACAACACTACTGGCAGTACTGCTGCCAGCACGACGACTGCTCCCTCGACGGCCACGTCGGGAAGCGCGGCGAGCGGCTCTGCGGATGGCATCTCGACGACGTCGTCGGCCCCGACGCACGGACTCTCCGTCGCTTGCGCCACTGCGATCACCCTCGTGGCACTGCTTGCGAACTTCGTGTAAAAGCTGCCGTCGCATTGACGCTGTGGCGGGCGACGCCGCGCGGCGTGCAGGATGATCCGTTTCCTTTCTTTTCTCTCTTTAACCTCAGCAAACGTGTGAACTTGACAAGACATTGACCATTTGGCTTGCATTTGCGTGCTTTCACGAGTATCCAGGATTGCTACCGGGACTCAATACGTAGCACAAGTTGCCTTTTCATGTGGAAGTGCTTGGGATCCCACACAAACTTTTGTCAACAGTCTCGGCGAAGTCTCCACGTAAAAACACTTTTGTCGCTCAGGAGTGTAAGGAACGCGGCAAAGCGCCGATCGAATGCCTGGAATCGGCTGGTGGCTAGAGACACGGTGCAGGCAGAGCTTCGGGCTCTGCAAACTGACTATCGCCGGCACATCCTCTGCCAGCAGCATTTCGAGCCAAAGCACGGGCATCGTTACGCCCACTTCGGATTCCTCCGCAGAACCAACGCAGGAAAGTCTTTAGAACACAAACGTCCAGCCCCACCGCAAACTCAACACCGAAATCAGAGGAATGGTTCGTCTTGTCGCCTTCATCTCTCTGTTCGTGGTCGCCGTCGTGAGCTTCTCAACGGCCTCAGCCTCCGTCCCCGACCCTATGTCTTTCGTCAGTGCCGCCAACAACGTCGCCATGGACACTTCCAGTGGAGCAATCGACAAGGTCACGGACGCCGCCACGCGCAACACTGGCAGCAACAGTCAGATCCAGAAGAAGTATTAAGTGAGACCAAGAACCCCCCCCCGTCCAGTGAGACTTTCCAAAGAAATGACGAACGCGAGCGAGGGACCCTTCAGGACCAAGGAAAACGACGCGACGCTGACGTACGAGTCCGCCTTGGTATGCGATTCTTTTTGTAAGTAGATTTAAGCGACTCAATGCATGTGAGGAGTTGTATTTCAAGCAATTGGCCTGTTCAGCTGCTTCATTTCCGCAAAACGAAGTCCTGCATCGTCTTCTGGTGCAGTTCCTTTGTAGTCTTTGGCTTCTTCTTCAACCCCTCGGAGTTTCCTTCGGCTTGCTCTTCACGCTGAGGAGGAGTTATCGACGATTTCTCCTTTGACTCCGTAGCCGACGGACTAGCTTGAGGTGAACTTTCAGGCTGCTGTGGCTTCTGCTTGGCCTCGGGCTCCTGTTGCTGCTCGTATGGAAGGTGGAGTGCTCCGAGTGATCGTTCCAGCGAAAGCGAGGCACGGGTCAACACGCCCTTGTCTTCTCTCATCCCGCGGCCGACGCTAAGTTCGTCAAAAAGAAAAGCCATCAACCACTGCGTCAGCCCTGCGCTCTGGCGGTCCCATTCACGCGCTTTTGGGCTAGTCGCAAGCGTTAACAACGGTTCGACCTTGGTTAGTAGATCCAAATCTTGCTCAAACAGAACGTAGACCAACTCGCGCCGACGAAGCGAAGCTGCAAGCCACTGAATCAGAAACTTCAGTTCGCGATTACCTCGAAAGACACCACAGCCCCAATTTCCTGTGGCTACAGGCCAACTTCGTTCGCCATCGTGTGCGTCAGGGTAGGCAAAACCGGCGTAAGCCTTCACAAGATCACGCCACACGTGCCCACGCGTATACTGTCGTTCAACTCGCGCTGAGCCGTAGTCTGTAGCGTCAATGCCCACGATCACACACTTCCGACGTAGGCGTCCGTCAGGTAGAGATACCAACTGCGTCATGTCATCGAAATTACCGCCATACACAAATGATCCGCCATATCCTTGATATGTGCAGTAGCGCTCTGTCCCATGAATGACAAAAGCTTCGTGAGGTTCCAGCTTGGCGAACACGAGGCACGACACAAGCAGCTCGGGCGACAACATGAAACGAATTTCTTCCTGAACGCAGCCAGAATTGAGGACACCGCCACCAGCAAACTTGTTTGCGAAATCAATTTGCAAATGCTTGTCCAGGTCTTCGATCAAAGTGTCAGACACACATCGCGCCGGGAACAATCGTGGGTGGGGTGGTGCGCCTGCATCGGTTTGAGTTTCATGAATGTCCGCACCAACTCCCAACACGTCGAGCAGCTCCTGAGTAGTTTGCTCCATGCCAACACGGCCTTGTGTCAGTGGCAAATGCACACCAACGCGTGTGAAATCAACGACCTCTGCCGATAAAGTTCCACGATCTGAGATCGCGTGTGGGACAACCCGCAAGAAATACTGCAAAAGACAGCGAATCTTCTGGCCCTTCAGCACAACCATACGGCTCATGTTGCCAGGCGCCGAAAACATTCGAGCTGCCGTGAAGTAAGGAAAGTGGATGATGTCATCGTTGTTGCCGCGACGTCCCGCTTTCTTGCTCTGAGGGCCGAGATCAGGCTGGGCGCTTTTGAGAATGTCCTGGTCGGGGAAGATACCGAAGAAGCAACCACACACCAGCGTCAGCACCTCCAGCTTCGTGAAGCGATGACTCTGCGTCACCACTCGAGCCTGTCTGTCACTCTCCTGTCCTTGCCCACTGCTGGCAGTGTCAGATCCCACTTCATCACCAACTTTCAGCGGTGTCAATAGCGGCGGCGGTGTCGCGAACATCTGTGGCATGGCCAGTACCAGCCGCACCATCTCCGGCAGTACGTCCTTGAAGAATTTCATCTGCTCCTCCAGCGTCAGCAACTACAGCACCAATAACATGCATTTTAGCACCACACAACCACTTTCCTCAGCAGAAAAAAACACCCCACGAACCTCGTTTAGCGCGTACTCTAGACAATTAAATCTACGGCGCGGGTCTGACAGCGTCATCCTGTCACAATAGCAACCACAGCACCACAAATCACTTTCTGACCCAGGCTCTACATTCTCTTAGCAGCGTACAGTTGCAGTCTGGCCGCGAGTTCCTGGGCGTTGTGTATGGGCTGTGCCAGGAACGCAGCAAAGTACGGCCAGAGCGGCACTTGTCCTCGAAAGAGGAAGCTGGGCGAGCAGGGCAGCCTGGTCCTGTGTCCTGAAGGTCCTGCAGGATCCTGCATCGTGACGTCCCCGTCGTCATCCAATTCGTCCTGCGTCTGCCAGGCGTCCTGGAATCCTGCAGGGTACTGCAGCCGCAGGTCGCTGGGCCTGTCCGGAGGCTGAAAGAACGGGTGACTATCAGGTCGCAGCCAGCGCCCGAGCCGAAGCGTCTCATGCAGCCAAAAGCGCGTCACAGGACGCAATAGAACGCCAGAGCCTGCAGGGCGCAACTTGCAGTCCGCCCAGTAACTCGTGATCACGTAAACGAAGTCGGGTTTCCGCTCGTCCGCAGAGTTGAACAGCTCCCCATTGTTGCGCAGCAGTAGTGACACCAGCTCGAGGCGCTCCAGTGGCGACACGCAGTGGAAGGCGAAGCTCGCGCCGCCCAAGGAGAAGCCGCGAGACATGAATCAAAAGCAAATGGAGAAATGCAATTTCGAAGAAAGTGCTGTTCACAAATGCAGTTCCTTGTTATTTAAAGTTCGACCTCAACTCCGTTTGAGGCTAGATTTGTAAATAGAAATGCAGAATGGTGGCATCCCATGATGTGGTGCACACCACCACCAAGTTCCTGGCCACGCACTTCCCGTTATCAGGCGCTAGCCATGGACGTCGAGGCGCCGCTGTGGACGGAGGACGAGGTCGCGTTCGTGTCTGCGCTGCTATCGGACGCGCCCGATGTGCTCAGCGACGAGCAGCTGTCCCCCACAACCTCCTCCACCGACGACAAGGAGCAGGAAAACATCGCGGTCAATGGGCCAAGCACCCGAACGCGCAAAAGCGTCAGGAAGAAGCTCTCGACCGAGGAACGCGCAGCGGTGAGACGCGCGAGCCATCGGGAGACCATGAGACGGTCAAGACAGCGATTCAGAGATCAAATTGCGGCCATGATGCGGACGGTGCAGGAGTTGGAGGCTGTGAAGGCGCAGCACCAGCCGTCGGGACTGCTGGGCCAAGTTTCACACCTGGAGAAGCAGAGGCAGCAGCTACTGGACGAGAACGACGAACTCCACGCGCAACTCGTGGATTCGTTGCTGGCCATCACGAGAGCTCATCCAGACAACTTCGAGCACGCCAAAGTGCAGCAGAGAGTGACAGGCGAAGCAGCGACGGGTGACACGGGGGGCGATTTCTTCGTCATAAACACTGGGAACGGAGCCGTGGCGAAAAGAGACCCCGTGACGCTGTGCGACTTTGTCACGTGGGATGTAGGGACGGTTGGTCACTGTCTGCAGCTTGTGAGAGACGCCACGAGTGAGATTGCGAAGTTCTACTCTGCAGTGGTGAGCGCGAATCCACGACAGGTAACTGGAGATATGATGGGGTGGAGACAGCAGCGACGCGCGCTCGTTAACGACGACACGTGTGTGGAGTTTGCATTTGACAAG
The DNA here is from genome assembly GCA_000500205.2 of Phytophthora lateralis. Lineage (NCBI taxonomy): Eukaryota > Oomycota > Peronosporomycetes > Peronosporales > Peronosporaceae > Phytophthora > Phytophthora lateralis. Next base: position 7,604 of record KV724018.1, on the reverse strand, counting down.
GTGTTCGCCGGATACACGGCTGGGCAGTTGTTTCACAAGACGTGGCTTTCTGCCGTAACCAGAGGTCGTTTGCAGCGCTACTGGAGCCTGTGGTGCATGCATTGCAACTTGAAGTGCTGCACCAGATCAACGACGACATTGTCGTGGTGCGTCGCATGCAGCAAGATCTGAGCCCGGAGGGTGAAAAGCAGGTGCCAACCAAATACCGCAGCATTTACTTGCTGTACCGCATGACCTCGCCTGCAGGATTGTTCGTGGTGCTGCAGTCGGTGAACCCGTCGTTCACACGGCGTTGTGGATGTGCCAACAACCTCTGGTTCGAGTCGTTCCTGTGGTTTGGCTTCTCCTCGGACGATGCTAAAGGCAACGGTAGCAACCACTGTCGCGTTCGTTTTGGCGGATCATTAGACGGGCACTCGACCGACTTTGCTCGACGCTGGCAGCGCGAGATTTTCTTTATGCTGCTGCGCTGGGAAACTCAGAACGTCGCACCAGTCGTGTTGCTACCTCAATCCGATGCGGCTTGAAGACGACTATGATTTAACTTGCCTTGTTTGATCGACACTTGTTGTGGACGCATCCACGCAGATATTTCCTTGAGGTGTAGACTTTGCTGCGCTACCCAGAGCGTGCGACGGCCCCTGTTGCAGCTGCGTTTATCAACTCGACGGCTTTACATCAAGGATTACATGAAATGGCTTCAACCTGTCCTGAAAAGGAACACTCCTGCCGGCTCTGACAATCAGAACTTGTTCCCCGCTAACGGAGCCGTCAAGAGCTAGTGCATCCAGTAGAAGATATCGCACCAATCGTCAGGGTCCCACTTGTTCCTTTCAGGTCGACGAAAAATCATTTGTTTAGGTTTCGTACAGCCCTGTTTAGGCTTTCCTTCGCTGCGAAGGAGCTACATGGCAGTCGAGGGCAACGTCTTGCATGGTCTCCACACAAACTGGAATCTTGGGGACAATGCTTCATGAAGTTAGTAACCCGCATCAATTGCTGCTTCTGCGGCTCGAGAGGGCATCTGCTTCATCGTTTCCTATTCGTGCGTGAGCTTCAAACCCATCGCAGCATATCAACACCTATCACGCACCCTCTTGGCAACGCTGGGTCTTCATTGCGCCAATGCTTCTTGAGTTGATCGGCGGAGATCTCCACCTCCACTGTTGTGTCGGACGGAGCCAACAGAAACTTCAGTGAGGCGGAGGCCGGTGGATTCTCCTCACATGAACACTACCAGGCTGATTGGTTCGTCACGCCAGTATCCAAATGAGCGATGAACGATTACAAGTCGCCGCAGACACGCAATGTGATCTCACCGCGTCGACAACGAGCAGTTCAACATGCATCAGAACTTGACGAAGTGCTTGATTTCCATACTTACCGCCTCCAAGTGTGGAGGCATCACTACATCGTTTCAACACAAACTTTTAAAACTTGAGTAGCGTGGGCGCCACGGCCAACGTCTCCCAGCGGATGGCGAGGAACACGAGCTCGCCTAGCCACGCCTTGGCGATCTCGTCGCGCGTGTACGTGTTGGAGCCGCCGAACTCGGTCACCGTCGTGCACTCGCCGTTGCCGCCGCTGGATCGGACGCGGCCGTCGGGCAGGAAGCGGATCCAATAGAAGATGTCGCACCACAGCTCGTCGTCGCGCAGCAGCTTCTTGACCAGCGGCAGGTTGATGGTCTTCGTGGCCAGCGTCTGGCTGCCGTCGGCATCGGCCACACGGAACAGCACGTACACCGTACGCAGCGCCAGCTTCTTGCCCATGACGCCCGACCGGGCGCTGTCCTCGCTGCGGCGGTCGACCACGATGAGATCGTCCGAGAGCTTCTGCAGCGGGCGGATGTGCGTGTTGACCGTGGCCGGAATCAGCTTCTTGACGTTTCGGCTGTCCGTGAGAATGCGCCACGTCGTGGCCATGAGCTGCGCCGGCGTCACGTTGGGCAGCGCCTTTTTCACGGAGAAGGTGATGCTCGAGCCCTGGCGCAGCGTGTACTGCTCCCAGCCGAGGAACGTGGACCGGTTGTGGTACGTCGAGTCGCTCGCGTAGAGGAAGCGCGCGTTGTTGATGAGCTGCAGCGTTTGGCGCACGTAGCTGAACCCTTCCTCGCGCGTGAGCGGCGTGAAGCGGACGCTGCTGTCGCCGTTGAACGGGCGGGGTCCTGAGCCGAGCGGCTGTCGGCCCTTTGTACTCTTCTTGCTTCCGCCCGAGTCGCTGCCGCTGTTGTTGTCGCTGTCGGTCTCGTCCTGCGAGAACTCGAGCATCAGGTTCTGCATGTAGCCTGTGGTCACGTCGCGCGCGCGCAGCTGCTGGGTCATGACGGTGTTCTGGCGCCGGAACTCCTCGATCTCATTGGCGAGGCGCACGAAGTTCTCGCGCTTGATGGGCGTGGCCGGCGACGGGTACATGGACGACGTCGTGGCCGTCGGCGAGCGGAACTCGTGGCTCTGGGGCGAGTCCGGCGTGGTTAGCGCGTTGTTGCTGCTGCTGTCGGAGCGCTCCACAAGTCGCTGCTTGCGCGCCTCCAGTTCCTTGACCTGCTGACGCATGTGCTGCATGGACTGCCGCTTGGCGAGGCTGCGCTGGCGGTCACGCTCATTGCGCTTGAGCTTCTTTAGCTGCGCGGGTGGGCCGGCGGTTGAAGTGACGATCCGATTCGGCGACGGGTTTTCGGTGTCGACGTCCGGTGCAGGGTCAGGGCCAAGGAAGTAGTCGGCCATAGCCCGCAGCTCCGGGTCGGTGCCGATACAGTCGCTCATGGCGCTGAATAAATCTGATGACCGTCGGGGCACAGCGTGGCGCTGTTTTGATGAGGTCAACATCGAATAAGAAGCCGGTCTCAGGCGGTACGTGATTGGCTGAAATCGAGGTCTCAGACGGCTCGTGAGTGGCTGAAATTGAGAGGGTCCGCAAAAAGGGAACCTCGTCTACATATACATGTATGATAATATTATTATCATAGTGAAAGCGTCATCCACCATCCAAATATTTACGCGATTGAAAACCAATGTGCCTAGAGGATATCCTGTAGGGACATGCCAATGTGTCTGTCAACGCCCCCGAGCGAGGCCGTGCCTTCGCTGCTCTCGCTGCTGCAGGTGTCGCTGTCGACTGTCTCGACGTGCGGGAAGCTCTGCACATCGCCCTGCTCCAGCTTGACCTGGGGCTGCTCCTCCAGCAGGTCGCCAATCATGGACTCTTGCCGGATGAGCGCGCTCTCCATCATGGCCATGGTGTCCTCCACGTTGCCCAGCGCGCGTACGAAGGCGGCCACAAAGTCCACGTACGTGTCGTACCGGTGGATCTTGTTATCGTCGCCAAAGTAGAAGGTGTTCCTGACGGGGTACTCGAGCTGCAGACCAATGAGCCGCTGCACAAGCGCCTCGTTGCACAGCACGTGGGGGAAGATCTCCTCGACGGTGCGCCGCGTGAAGCGCACGTAAAGTATGGCGGGCGCGAGCACCACCGGGTTCGAATCCGCCGCCATGATTTGCAGGTTCTTGACCTCGTACTTGAGTCCAGCGTGGAACAGCGAGTACTTCTCCCACTGGTCCAGCAACTCGCGCACGCCGTACGAGCTGCCGAACACCATGTTCGGGTGCATAAGGCCGTTGAGGAAACCAGCTTGCCGCGACGAGATCAGCAGCTGGTCCTGCACGATGCCACTGCCGTGCGTGGCCACAGGCACGCCGTACTTGAAGAGCGAGAAGTACTCGTGCACTACGCGCGCAAACGACGTATGGGTCGGCTGCTGCGTGAGCTGCCAGCATCCTGCTTCTTGTTGCTGTTGTGCGCGGCCGTAGAGGCTGAGCTCGCCCACCTCGTTCTTGAGCTGCTCCACCTGCTCCTCCAGCGTCTGCACGTAGTTCTTCCGGCGCGAGCGGTAGAGCTTGCCGCGCTCGCTGTTGGACAGGCGCCGCGAGCGCTTCTTGCTCGGCGATTTGCCAGTCGCGCCGTGACGAACGGGGGCGAGCGGCGGCAGCGACGGAGCAGCGTCGGCCTCAACCGTGGGCTCCTCGACGGCGCTGCACAGTGCCGTGATGTCCATGCGGCGGTCGTGCGTGGCCATCTTCGTGCGACCTGGGTGATAACTAGTTTGAAGAGATGTTCCTGCTGGAGACCTACGCTTCGCGCGGCGAATTCGAGAGTGCTGTGGTGACGACCACTTTTCTCAGCCGGTCGCCTATCTCGCGCCCGCTATCGCCCTCTTCAACTGGATACCTGGATGGAGTGATATCCTTTCATATACAATATGTTAGGCTTGACACTGAATTTCTATCCATTGCTCGTTGAATGTACAAATTACATCCACTTTGTTATTGTCTGTGATAATGTATACTACAAGTATTTATTTTGGCAGGTCATTAATACCCTGCGTGATCACTTGGCAGTGTATTGCACTTTGCGCACAGGCAATACACCGGGACGAAGCCGGCGCCGCTCGATGAGTGTCCTGGAGTCCAGGCTGGACACTGTCTGTCCTCGCCTCCACGGTGACGATTGCCCACAACGGAGTGGGCAATCGTCATCGGAAATAGATTCGTCACGGGTCCCGCGCCCCTGCTCTGGCTGCTCCAGTCCGCACTTCCAGCAGCGGGGCAGCGGCGGTGTCGCCGACTGACGGGCTCCGCAGCAGGAAGGCGACTGGGACCTTTTGCCAATTTATGCCCCCCC
>KV724015.1:0-15203 GCA_000500205.2 Phytophthora lateralis | reverse complement strand
GCTGGCGTTCTCTAGCTGTACTTAAATGAAAAAGATAGGTCCGCTGAAATCGTTAAAATATCGAGGCTATAACACGTCAGATGATCACGTAATCAACAGACAGTTTGAATGGGTTATATTACTAAGCCTATTATATTTAATAGCCCGGGACACTAAATACCTATGCAAATTTATATTCAAAACCTAACGAGTGCGGAAACTGAGCACTGCGAGTCGTGGGCTCGGCTATCTGCGTGCATTAAAGTTTGAGACTATTTTTTGCAAGAAAACATTTCTATAAGCAATGTTACCTTCGGACTCGACGCGGGGGTCACATATATCCATTCGCTTCAGCTCGTCTCGTACCGTCCGGCCCAGCATAGTAATTCCTGTCAATTGTTTTCCTCGGCTACCAAGATATTTGACGAGACTGGCTTTTCTGATAAATTACGGTCACCCGATAAAATACATTGAAGCTGTCCCACCTCTGAACTCAGAGGCCATTCGCGTAGAGCGCAACTCGCCGTTAAACTAGCGTCCTGGTGACTGTTCCAGTGAGCCATCGTGCGCTTCACCATGTCCTCCGGAACCGCAAGACAATCAGCTACACACTGACGTACGGCTCGTTTCTCGGGTCCCGTAGTTCGTGAGCTTTGTTCAAAATTTATCGTGTGCACGCACGATGAGCATTTTCTCGTTTGCCGTTAGGTGCCTCATACCGGAGGCAGAAAGCAATGTGAAGCCTAGTAAATACGAAATATATACACTCTGCGTGCTGAGGATTGCAATGGTGTTCTTAGATTTTTGGTGCGGTAAATATTTATTTATTTATGACCAAATGAAAAATCTGGTGGTGGATTTCATCTCGCCAGTACAATAATATATCGCATTTGGGAGCTCCTTGAGAACCAACTCGTACAGTAGAAAGAGAAGCGGTACCACACACTCGACGAATTCAACGAGCACTAAATACTCGGAGTGAAACATCAGTTGGAGTCCTTGCTGAACCAACCGTTTCGATTTCTCAGTTGATGCAATATCCTAGCAATAGCACGAATCGATGCAAGTCGGGTGGGTGTTGTCGGCACTCTCCTGCCAGTCGGTTGCGCTTTTCGCGCTGTCATACATGTAATGCAATGCATTATGCAACGCAGCCGAACGCACCAGTCCACAACCCCCGCAACTTGCAGGTTGCGGTCCACAACTTGCGATCAGGGATTGGTAGTAACATCGGGAGGAGTACTAAATAATACTAATAGTATGTACCTCCAACTTGTCCAAGCGTAATCGCTAGTAATAACGCAAAACTAGTAGCTCACAATGTTGGGGAATAGTACTAAAATAACTACTATTTGGATAAACTTAGCGTTTGTCTGTTTTTAATTCACTCGTTTGTAAGCGTAGATTTTACAGTTCAGCATGGATTCGTACATTCAAGGAGGACGGAGAACCAACTCTCGCCAGTAGGAACGGAACATCCGTGTCGAGTCAGGCCACTGAGGGCGATGCGGACGACCTCGCAGTCTCTGAAAGCCTACTAAAGCGACACCGAGTTACAAAACGGATGTTGGTATTGCTGAAGACATCGACCATCACAAGCCCCCAAGAGCTCGTGTGGAGTGTGATTCATATCTGGACGACCCCTGTGACAATCAAAGGGAAAACATACAACCACATTATCTTGTCATGGGCCCTCTTCGCACGCGTACAAGCAATGAGCGAGCTCAGCGCCAGCTAATTCTCTATCAGGAGATCAGGCGCATGGAGAAGTGTGAGCGGAATACGTTTTTAGTAGTTTGATTCTACTAGTAGTAGTTTTATTTGTACTATTGTATTTCATCCATTAGTAATATCAAATATAGTTATTAATTCAGGTAGTAAATCAAAATCCATGTTGTTACGAAATCCATGTTACTATTACCAGCAAATGCCTTCAACATCCTCCACGGAGTCTGCCCAGTTAGCTTCACGATGCTTGTGAAGGACACGAAAGAAAGACTGCCATGAGACGAAGAGCTTGGGATTTGGTGGCTCAGACACAAATACTGGTCTTGGCTCAAGATTCGTGGGAGAGCCAGCGGCAACACTTTTGGCGCAACTCGTGACGCTCAAGTCGTAGCTGTCAAAGGCAGCAAATGGTCGATCTAAGCACAAACAGAATGACGCTGATCACAGCAACGTGACCGCAGCGCGCAGCGGAATGATTGCGGAAATACGGACAACACATCGGCGGAGTGCAGCCCCGCACAGTTCAATTCGTTGCCTAGAGTGGACGAACCGACCAGAACACGGCCACTTCCGCGATCGACACTTCCCTATTGGAGGGAGCCACACGCTCGCCGCGCAGAGCCGCAGCGTGTCGATTACCGAGCGCGATCCAAGGCTGCAGTCTCCAGCGGTTCCAGTGGTTGCACTGCACCCAGTTGCCGAGTGATCCCGAAGGCGACAAGTCGAGTCAAGCGCGTCCAGTCTCGTCGTCAATCCAGCCGGGAATGAGTGCTCGATCAATGCCTCCGAGGCCACAGAACGCGCTAAGCGCGCAGTTCTCCACCCTGCAGCGCGTGCTGCGCGGCGAGGAGCCGCTGGATCATGTGGCAGTCGTGCTCAAGGCCTCGCTGTCCACCAACATCATCATCGTCATCGTCATGACCTCCGTCGCCATTTCCAGCAACTCGCTCGCCCTCATCTCCGCTCTCGTGGAGAACATGGTGGACCTCTTCGTGCAGGGGCTGCTATGGTACGCCGGCACCCGCTCAGGCAAGAAGCAGGACTACGCCAAGTACCCAGCTGGCACGTCGCGCTTCGAGCCTGTGGCCATCATCGTTGCTGCCAGTGTCATGGTGCTGGCGTCGATTGTCTTCATTCATGAAGCGGTCGTGAAGCTTGTCGATGGCTTCTCGTCGGGTGAACCGGAGGCGCCGAACCTCTCGGCTGCGGCCATCGCTATCGCAGTCACTGCTGTTGTGGTGAAGATCGGCCTCATGTTTTATTCGGCCTGGATCCTCAAGACGACAGTCTCGGCAGCAGTTGAAGCCATTCACCAGGACAACTTCAACGACATGCTGAGCAACTCGTTCGCTGTGGCGGCCTACATTGTGGCCGCAGTGGAGTCCGAGGCCTGGTACGTCGACCCGGCTGGCGCCATTATCATCTTCGTCTACATCATGGTGGCCTGGGGCAAAATGGCCTGGGAGCAGATCACACAGCTCGTCGGCGTGTGCGCAAACGAAGACTTTATCGAGGAAGTGAAGGAGCTCTGCCGCCAGCACCACCCGTCCATGGAGCTTGATATCGTGCGTGCCTACCACTTCGGATCCAAGTACCTCGTGGAGCTCGAGGTGGTTGTGCCAGGAGACATGTCGGTGAAGCTGGCGCACGACATTGCACTGCAAATGCAGTTTAAGGTCGAGAAATTGGAAGAGGTGGAGCGCGCCTTCGTGCACGTGGACTACCAGGCGCGTGACTACGACGAGCACGTGGTCTCGCGCGAGGAAGACGCTCTGCTGGTCTATGCTGGCTACAAAGCGTCCTGCGGCCCGAACGGCGAGTGCGTGAGCGTCCCGATGGAAGGCGGGGAGCCGATTCCCGTTGCTGTCGAAGTGAGCGAGACTGCAGCCCCAGGAACTCCCACCGCTACGGCTTTTAGCGAGTTCAACGGATAGCTCTTGCCATAACCTTCAACCTATGAAAGAAATCGATACATGCAGCGCACGCAGCTAGGAACCAGTTTAGTAGTGCAGAGAAATCCTCTAAATGAAGCTGGATACTTCTTGCAATCACACTACGCGCTCTTATTTCTTCCTGCTGTGCTTCAGACGCTTCTGCGCGGCAAGGAAGTCCTCTTCACTGGGTTCAGCTGAGTCAGGGGGTGCGGCCTTACGCTTCGTCTTTTTGCCCTTTTCAGCGTATTTGACCTCCAAGCTGCCGAGTAGCGAGTCTAAACCGCGCTTCCTGCTCACAAAAAGCACCCATTGTCAGCGCAACTCGGATAGCGCATCCAAACAAATACGCCATCACCTTTCCGTGCTGAGTGTGGTGCTGCCGGAACCCTCTCCACGTTTTAGCTGGTTACCACGAATCTTGGCGAACAGTTCTTCAGCCTCACGAGCCTCTTTCTCGCGTTTTGCTTGCTTGCGCTTCTGCTCCGCTGGAGTCTCTTTCCTTTTCTTCTTCGAGTGGTCCTTCACGTACTCGCGCCACGTCGGGAAGGTCTTCACCTGCTCTCCCCAAAATCAAAACCCCGTTAGCATTTCTCCCAACCACAACACAGTGCAACTTTGTCCACCCCACCTCCTTCTCCTTGATTGCCGTCTGGATCATCTCAGCAAAGCGCTCCTCGTCGTCGTCCGTCGACAGCATGATCGTGTCCAGAATGTGCCTCATCTCGCCCTCGTACTTGGCGAACGCCGCCAAGACGTCGCGTCTCTCCTCGTCCGAGTGGCGATACTCACCCTCGAACCTCTTGATGTCCTCCGTGGTCACCTTGGGGAAGACGCGGGCGAAGTACTGCGTCCACATCTGGAACGACGGGGACTTGCCGTCGTGGTCGTCCGACAGGATCGTGCCGGACTCGTCGTACACGGAGCGCGCTTCCTTGTCGCTCAGGATCGAGTGGATGGCGCTCACGGCCTGGAACTTGGCCGTGGCCTGAGCGCGCGAGCCCTCATCGCCTCGTTGCTTGTCCGGGTGCTGCAATAGTCAAAAGGCGTCAGAGCTTCAACTGCGTCTCTTCCGGACAGCAAAGGGACCTACATATTTCAGCGCGAGCTTTCGATACGCGCGCGTGATCTCCTTGTCAGTGGCCGAGCGCTTCACGCCCAGCACCACGTACAAGTTGCAGTCGTCCCCGAACTCGGCGTGGATCTGTGCCGCCGCCATCGCTGCAGCAGTTGGTCAAGTGACGTACTTGGCCAAAATAGCTCTTCCCACCATGCCACATCCTAGTGTACAAGCGCACCGATCAACACTATTGCCACCGAATGATACATTGTTGACGTGAAACAGCGCCGATATCTTCAACCACCAGCAAGCGGCGGGAGACAAGACAAAATGCTGTCGTTCGGGAGCGGGGACTCGGCCCAGGTGGCGATCGTGACGGGCGCAGGCCGTGGTCTGGGCCGCGCATGGGCAAAGGCACTGGCAGCTCATGGGGTGCGCGTGGTGGTGAACGATAACGACGCGGACCGGTCGTTGGTGGAGTGCGTGGTGACTGATATTCGCAGTCGAGGGGGCGTGGCGGTGGGTGACCACCACAGTGTCACGGACGGCGCCGACATCGTCAAGACGGCGATGGATGCCTTTAAGCGAGTGGACATCTTGGTCAATGTATGTGCAACGGCAACTTGTACGCACCAGAGTGCGGAATGAGAGTGGTGGTCTGACATTGCTGACTACAGAACGCCACGGTTATCCGCGACGGATCCTTCCGCAAGATGACGCAGCAGAGCTGGTACAGCCCATTAGGAGAGATGGAGACTCGTAGGTGCGGCTGCTGACTGTTGTGGTTGGTGCTGCAGGGACGACGTGTACCGTTCGAGCCTGCTGGGCACTTTCATTGTGACGCAGGCGGTGTGGCCCATTATGCGCCAGCAGAAGTACGGCCGTATCCTCAACTGCGTGTCGGGCGCCGGTCTCTACGGCAACTTCGGGCAGGTCAACTACGCCGCCATGAAGATGGGGCTCGTGGGCTTCACTGTGGCGCTCAACCGAGAAGGTCTGCTGGGTCGTTGAAGCGCCTGTTTCGTGATGACTGACGCTGGTGTTTTGTGGTCAGGTGTCAAGTACAATATTACAGTGAATGCCGTGTCTCCAGTGGCTGGCACGCGGCTCACACAGCCGGTGTGGCCCGACGACGTCTACGCCAAGCTCACGCCGGAGCTCACGACGCCGATCATCGTGTACCTGAGCCACAATTCATGCAAGGACAACGGCGAGCTCTTTGAGCTGGGCGGAGGCTGGGTGGGCGCACTGCGTCTGCAACGTACGCACGGCGTCGGCTTCCCCACAGACCCCAAGCAGTTCACGCCGGAGCTCGTGGCTGAGCAGTGGCGCGACGTGGTGGACTTCAGCCGCGTGACCCACCCGACATCCACGCAGGACTCGTTCGAGCCCATGATGCGCAACGTGACGGCCCCGCCTAAGTCCCTGACGACATCTCGATCTAGCGAGTGCGCAGAGGTGTTCGACCGGCTCCGAGCGACGCTGCAGGAGAAGGGCTCGTCGCTCAGCAAGCAGATCTCGGGCGTGTTCGAGTGGCACATCAACAAGGAGGTGTGGACCATCTCGCTGCTGCATGGCAAGGGCTCCCTGTTGGAAGGACGCAACCCGCGTCTGGCGCCGGACCTGCAGATCCACATGGACGAGCAGGACTTCCTGGACCTGGCGGCGGGCCGGCTGCGGCTGCAACAGGCGCTGATCCGCAAGAAGCTGCGCTTACAGGGCAACCTCAAGATGGCCATGAAGCTGCAGCCGTTCGCGGACCTCCTGCTGCAGCAGCACCAGGCACGACTGTAGGGCAAGTTATCGTGCAGCGAAAAGAGGGTTGGGCGACTTGGAGATACACCTACTGTAACAAGTTGAAGGTTCCACCACCGAAATGGTTTGTCGTGCTTGAGCAGGTGCGGAGGCAAGTGCGGCTGCAACGGCAACATGCACGTCGCGACTGGCCAAACGAACCATGCGATGAGATGCTGATAACGTTCATTGACCAACAGTGAAGGAATGGGGAGAAAGATGATGCATTGATTGTGCAGGTGTCTCGGTTCGGGTCTGATTGTGCAGTGCGAGTCAGTTAACAACTTCAAGGCGTCCGAACAACATCAAGGCTCGACGATGATGAACGCCGACCGGTCTTTGCCTTTGAGACAGCTCGGACCTCGCCTGCAGAAACGTATTTTGCCAGCACCAGCATAATGCGGGAAGAAAATGTTGTCTTGGCTCTGCGCACGCATCAAAGCTAGACGAGACCAAAGGAGAGAACGGAGCCGACACCGGCCTTCAGTACATCTACACAGCGGGTGGTTACCTGCCGAGCCCCTTCTCACCGCTCGCGGTCCCACCAAAACTGAACCACACACACAGTCAAGCTTACTTCTCAATTTGCAGCGTACCGACGAAGCGATAGTTTATGACAGACAAATGGAGTCATCTCCAGCCGCACTTCCTCGACTATCGTCCTACTTGAAGCCGCCGACAACGGACCCCAACATCAAGGTCGCTATCTTGGCATTGACGCGCCACTTCGACAGCCAGCTCCAGAAGAAAAGGCAGTCGTCTTCAGAGGACCGCGCCGACATGACCTCATTCCTGCGGTCGAACCGGTTCGACCTGGCTCAAGAAGAGCGCAATGCCCAGCCCAGCACTCTCGCAACCTACGAGCGATTCTCGAGATCGTCCTCTCAAGGAGGCGATACGGTCGGCAGGGAATCCGCTGGCGAGCCGTGGCCGACAACACCACGCAAGCGCACGTCGAGATACCTGAGCGAGGGCGCCCGCAAAGAGCTCATCGAGCGGATCGACGGTGGCGAGAAGCAGGTGGCGCTCGCAAAGGAATTCAACGTCAGCCGAGCCGCGATCTGCAACCTCTACAAGAACCGGTGGGAGGTGCTCACTCGCGGAGTTCGTGACCCGACTGCTACGCACCCGAAGAAGTCGCGCAAGAAAGCGAGTCGTCTTCAGCGGGCGTCTCCGACGTCGTCAACAACAGCACAAACGAGCGCCGTTGCAGTGGAGTCAGCAACGAATTATCTCGGTATCTCTTCGACATCTATTCGTGCTTCGACCAGTCCATTCCATCATGGTCACGTGCAAGACCCATACCATTCAGAGCAGAACAAGCTGCAGCAGCAGAACTTCCTGCGGTGACCAGAGGCTCAGATACAATCTCCTCGGCAAGACTATAAACAAGTGGGGCACCGCAATCTTCTGCAGGACGAAGTGGGGTCGCGACCACGTGATCGGAGGGATCTTCATGTTACGACAGCGGACAGCCCTGTGGCATCCAAGCGGTTCCTTGTGCACGAAGCCTCTGCCTACTCGTACCCATGCCGGAACTTGGTCGCGACGTTGCGCAACGAATGCATCAGCCCGCCCATATTCCAACAGCGCGCCATGCGTTTAGCGTGTCTTTTGATCGAGGAGTCGCTGACCTGCTTGCCTCACGATGAGGAAGAGATCATGAGCACGTACGGAGACCGGTGCCACACCATGAAGGCCCTGGACGCGTCCGACTTTTGCGCCGTGTCCATGGAGGACAAGGGAATGGTGCTGCTTCGTGCCTTCTCCGACATCAGCCCGGGGTCATGTACGGGCGTAGTCTCTATCGACGAGGAGGCAACGGAGGGCACAGGCAGCAACGACCCGTCTCCGCGCATTTACTCGCAGCTACCGCCCATCCAGTCGCGCCAGTTCGTGCTGCTCCTCGACGTCGAGTGCGCAGCTGGAGACAAGGCGTGCTCGGTGCTGCACCACCTCGTGCATGCCATGCAGATCCCCGCCAAGAACATCTACTTTGTCACGATTATCAGCGCCTTCGAAGGGCTCCAGAACATCTTCCGGCATTTTCCAGGTGAGACGCGACTTCAACCGAGCCAAACCAGCTCAACACTAACATTTCCCCGTTATTCTCACTATTAATGGCAGACGTTTGCATAATCACCGCACAAGTAGATACCGTGCTCGACGATCAGCAGCGCATCCGTCCAGGCATCGGCAACTTCGTGCAGCTACTGGAGCGTCAACCCCAAGCAGCTGCAGCACCAAATTCAAAAGTACCTCATTCCTTGAAACTGTTCATCATGCTCGTTGACTTCAGCGTATTTCGGGTATGGTACTCTATATTCATGTATGATACACCGCAGACCCATCGCCGCCAGCCATCGCCACTCATTCCCCCGAGCCACCAAGGTCCAAGCAGCAGCAGGACCTGTCGCCCTCCCCCCTGCCCCCAGAACCCCCCGCAGCAGCATGAGCATCCCCGAAGAGACGGACACTGGCATGAGCGTGCCGGCTGATGCCAAGTTCGACCTAACGAACCGCCTGGCGCCCTTCATGGACCTGCACTTCATGTTCCCGCTCATCGACTTCCTGTCCAGCAGCGAGCTGTACGACGAGGCGCAGCTCATGGCGGCCAAGCTGGCGTTGCTCAAGCCCACGAACATGGCGGACTTCGCCGTGGAGATCCACCAGACGTTGCACGACACGGAGGACGTGCCCGAGGAGTTCGAGGCCCGTCGCGGAGAAATCCTGGACGCGCTGAGCTTCGCCAAGAGCGAGTGCAGCCCCATGCTGGAGCTCATCGAGGACGAGAACAAGATCATGCAGCTGCAGAGCGAGAACCTGCTGAACGCTAGCCACCTCGAGCAGAACGAGGGCGTACGTGGCTCCAGATTGACACAGTTTGACACATTCCCAGACTTTGACATTGATTCTTGTGACAGATCACGCCCGCCGTATTGGACGGCCTGTACAAGTACGCCAAGCTGCAGTATGAGTGCGGCAACTACCAGGACTGCCTCACGTACCTCACGTACTACGGCGTGCTCATCCCAAACTCGTCCGAGCAGTACCTGAACGCTCTGTGGGGAAAGCTCGCCGCCGAGATCCTCATCTTCCGATGGGACGACGCCCTGGCAGACATCTCCCGCATCAGCGACGTCATTGAGAGCAGCGTACGTTGTTGCCAAAGATGATTTCTGATGGTTGACAGTGCTGATGATTTTGTTATTTTTGTTGTTTTACAGACCATTATGAGCCCCGTGGAACAGCTCCAGCAGCGCACGTGGCTGCTGCACTGGTCACTGTTTGTGTTCGCGTGGCACGAGGAGGGCCGTGACGCCATCGTGGACTTCATGCTGCAGTCGCGCTGCGTGGAGGCCATTCAGAGCAACGCCCCGTGGCTCCTGCGCTATCTGTGCGCCGGCGTGATCCTGCACAAGCGCCGTCGCAACCTGATCAAGGACCTGCTGCGTGTGCTGCGCGTGGACGACAAGGGATACCACGACCCGATTGTGGACTTTGTGGACTGCCTGTTCGTCGACTTTGACTTCGAGTCGGCCCAGGAGAAGCTGCGCGAGTGCGAGGTTGTGCTGGCCAGCGACTTTTTCCTGTACGAGAAGAACTCGACGGACTTCATGGAGGCGGCCCGTCTGGCCATCTTCGAGATGTACTGCCGCGTGCACCGCACCATCGATATGAAGGCGCTGTCGTCCAAGTTGGCTATGCAGGAGGACGGTGAGGCGGAGAAGTGGATCGTTAACCTGATCCGTAACGCTCGCCTCGACGCTAAGATCGACTCTCAGGAAGGACGCATTGTCATGGGCATGCCGCAGAACTCGGTGCACCGCCAGGTGATCGACAAGACTCGCGATCTCGCGGCGCGGACGTGCAGCATGGTGACGCAGTTCGAGCGTATGGGCAAGCGAAAGACCTTCCAGTGAGCGTCTGGGTGCTAGACGCGCACCGACCGAGTCGCGCCACACGCAGCGCTCCCGAGACTGGATCCCCGTTTCGGGTACAGGCAGCTGCGACGCCAGGTGAGGTGAGTAGCACCACCGACTCGGCAGGAGGAACGACGCAGGAACGGAGCAGTGGGGCTGAGGACTAAATATATAGTAGACCAGTGCGTGGGTTTTTCAAGGCTCGTTCTTCAGTTGCAGCGCTCAACCGCCACGTGCTGTCACGTGAATTTTCAGGCGCGTATTCTTGTTCTTGTCCGTAGTGACGTCGCGTCAAGGTCCAGGGCCGCTGGCAGGTTTGCTTGTCGATTTTCCGCAGTGTTTTGGGATCGTGGCGGTCGTTTCGGGCGGTTTTTTGGTGGTTTTCCTGCACGGCATCGGACATTGATGCACTTGATCCAGGCAAAGTGCTGGTGGGCTGCGGAGGAGCTCACTCGACAACTTTCCAAGAATTGCGATGGAGTCCAGAAGGCAAGACGGCTTGGGTGGTTTGCGGCGGCGACCGAGAGCGCTCTACCTTTTGGGCGGAGGCTGGCTCGTGTTCGTGTGCTGGTTCGTCGGATCTCTTGCGGGTTTTGACAAGCGCGTTGTCATCCGCAGCCAAGAGGCTGATGACTACTCGCAGCAGGTCTTACTGAAGCTCCCGGCTACTCAGCATGAGTTGGTAGTCGACGTACAGCCGAGTCGCGAACAACTACCCATGAGCCACGAGTTCTACACAGGCGACCACAGTGAAAATGACACGTCCACAACGATTATCTTCAACGTGTTCAAGGGGAGACCGAAGGCACTGGCGGTGCAGTTGATGAAGGCGCTGACGCAGAAGCACGTGTCCCCTTCCGAGGTGTGGGTCATGTGCTTCAACTCGCCAATGGAGAAGAAGTACCGACATGTCGTCGAGGTCGTGAAAAGCAAATACCCCCAACAAGCTCATCTGCTCAAGTTTACAGTGTCCGACTTCAACTACAAGTTCCACGGGCGCTTCCTGCTGGCTTACATGGCCACCACCAAGTATGTTCTCATTGTCGACGATGATAAGGCCATCGACGGGGACACAGTGAGCGACTATCTCAAGTACATGAAGATCCAGAAAGGGGTGTGGGGCAACAATGGACACCGTCGAGCAGCGACGTTCGAGGGCTACAAGAGCTGGCCTCGAAACTTCACGGGTGAGGACATGGCGGAGCAGGACTACCTCAGCGGGATGTGGTTCCTTGAGCAGTCGTGGCTTGAGTATTTCATGAAGGAGCGACTGCCGTCGTGGGCTACCTCGGAGGACATGCACCTTTCGCACGTCATGAGGAAGTACCTAAACTTGAACACGTACGCAGGGCGAGTTGCACTCGGCAAGACACTTCCTCGTAAGGCAAAGGAAGTTCAGGCCACGCAAGGGTCAGCCTTGGACCTGCGCGAATTCATTTTCGACCACGAGCTTGGACGCGGCAACAAGATTGTCAGTGTAGCCTCTCCGATCGAGACGCTCGTGTACGCGGAGACTGTTGACGATATCGAGGACTATCTGGCGAAGCTGGACGCTTGCTCCTCACACAATGACACCGCACCAGTCAATGTTGGAGACGAGAATCGCGTCGAGAGTTGGGCCCCGTGGTGTGAAGGTGGAAAGACAGCAGCAGTGTTTCGTGGTGCCAAGGAGCAGGACGTCAAAGGACTCATTGCGGTCGCAGAGAAACTATGCAAGAAAACTGACTGCGAGTACTTTAGCGTCAAGCCCAGCATTCGACACGCCATCCGATACTTCAACATGCGCGAAGGCTACGGCCAACGCAGCTCAAGCGTGGAGATCCCGTTCCAGACGGGAGCATCGGACGTGATGCTGTCGCTGGTGGGTATTTTGAACAACGTGCTACCGGAGACGTTGTTCGTGCCGGACGTCGACTCGATGTCGTGGCCAGAGTCGGACGCTGCGAAGCGCAACCGGCTGCAGATCTACCACCGCACAGTGTTACTGGCTGTGGACATCCACCGCAGCTCCAAGACGAACGGGAAGTGGAGCCACCACAATGACGAGGGCGAGCAGTTCCCGTCCAAGATGAAGACGTTCGTGTGGGAGAGCGACATGACTTCACTTTACGACCACTGAAAACGACTAGCAAAAGCGAATGTCCACATGGACAGAATTGTACCGGTATACAGTGCAGCATTTTAATTGGTCAATATACTACCGGTTTTGAAATCCGTTTTAAGTGCGAATTCTGTGGGTCGCTCTCCCAGCCGCACAGTCTCCAACGTTTGAACAGACATGAGCGGCGGCGGCGAGTATCCGTACCCCAAGTACACG
This sequence comes from Phytophthora lateralis, assembly GCA_000500205.2. Taxonomy (NCBI): domain Eukaryota; phylum Oomycota; class Peronosporomycetes; order Peronosporales; family Peronosporaceae; genus Phytophthora; species Phytophthora lateralis. The sequence goes on along the minus strand of KV724015.1, from coordinate 2,471 downwards.
TGGTCCCCTGCCGGTGGCTGGTGGGCCAAGACCAAGAACTGGCAGCGCAAGACGGGCGTGGCGCTCGTGGTTCTGGTGGCCGCAGCGGCGCCGCTGGCGCTCTACTCGAGCTCGAACCACGTCAAGTTCCCGGCCGAGGAGCGTCGCAAGCTCTAGAGCGAAAGCAGAGAAGAAGACGACGACGTTGATTGCCGACTACAGTGGAATTAAATATGTGGAAGGGAAGAGAAGCAGCAGGAGGTGACGCAACAGGAACAAGACTCACGAAAAGGGAAACTCTACCGTCTTACAAGGTTGGAGAGTTCGTCCAATTTTACTACCCAGTCAACACGTTGCTGTGCTGTTAAACTGCATCTTTTTGGTCTTTTCCGCTCCTGGTTATTGGTCTCCATTGTTGATTGGCAAATGAAGAAGAAGAGTTGGACAAGGGTTTTCATTACTTCGTTAGTTTAGAGCCTTGGAAGGGCGACGCATGTAGCAGAGAGACGGCGAGATCAAAATTCGTGATGGTTGAACCCGCGGCGGATGGGAGACAACGAGGCGGCCGTTTCCGGTGGCGCCGCTGCCGTCGGGTTGTTTGTCGGCAGGAGCTTCGGAAGCTTGAACGTCCAAGCCGACTTGGGCTTGGGCTTTTTCTTCCGGTATGCAGCGGACGTGGTAGCTCCAGCAGCCTCTTCGTTATCCGTCTCGTACTCGCTCAGATACTCGGCACTCGTGTCGGCGCTGGTTTCGACGTAAATATCAGGCTCCTCCTCTTGATCATCGTGATCATGGAGATCATTATGATCATCATACTCGTTGTGAATGTCGTACTCGTCGAACTCGTCGGGATCGCTGCGGCGATCCTCGTGGTGGTCTTCGTTGGTGTTGTTGCTATCACCGCCGGCCATGTCCTCCGTAGGCACCTCCCAGCTGACCTTACCCGATTCGTGGGCGTAGTAGTACGTTCCAGGGTAACCACGACTCTCGTGCTTGACCCACCCGGGAGGCAGCTTCTCGCCGGATTCCCGGTCGTCCGTTGAGTCGAGCGAGGCAGTGTCTTCCTCCGATGATCGCTCGCTTCCCCGTCTCTTTTGTACCGACGTAAACTTGCGAGCCGACTGCGGAGTCGAACTTGTCTCTGGTGCCGTTGTCCTGCTCCGCACCGATCGCGGGGTGGTGCGGTTCCTGTAGCTCCTAGAATCTTCTTCCTCGTCGTCCTCCTCAGGTGCAGGCTGCTTTGGCGGAGACGGGATTTTCTTCTTCTTTGCCTTCCACATTGCGAGAACGTCAGATACGTTGTCTTGAGATGGTGGCGGCTGCTCCCGAACGCTCTCCTTGGGCTCCTCCCGAACCTTCTCTTTGGGCTTGTCCCGAGCTGTTTCCTTGGGCTTCTCTCGAACCTTTTCCTTAGGTTTCTCCTGAGGATTTTCCTGAATCACTGGTGGGTCCTCACGAGGCTTCCGGTTTCTCCTGCTCTTGATAGCAGCCAGAGTCTCTTCCTCCTCATCCTCAGACAACTCCAAAAAGCTCGTATTCTCGCGTCTGGACACGGCGCGCTGAATCACCTGTGTGAAGCCAATGTTTCGTCGTGTGCTCGCCGTCCCTGCCTTTAATTGGGCGAGTTCCTGCTTCTGCTGCTCCAACTTGGCTTGGAAGTTCACCAGCACGTCCTCCATTCCCTCCAGCATAGCCAACATGTCATCAGCAGTGTCGTCCAAGTCCTCCACGTTCACTTCCGGGAGCTCGTCGGTGTTGCCGCTGTCCACCGCGCGCATCTTCTGCAGCAGCGTCTTCGCTTTGACACGGAGACACGTCTTCCTGTCGCCCTCCTTGTGCAGCGTGTCCTCCAGCTGCGCAGCCTTAAACTCGGCGTCATGCAACTGGTGCACCATCTCGAAGAACTGCTCGTCCTTTTTCATGCTAAAGCGGTGGTTGCGAATGGCGTCCATCCACTTCTCGGCCTCGCCGTCGTCGTCCGTGTCCAAATACAGCGGCCGCATCTTGGCGACTTCCCCCACCGCCGTCTGCTCCGCCGTTGGTCGCGGCAGTTTTCCCGACACTCGGAAGCAGTTGTCGCCTCCCCCCACTGCGCGCTGCAGACAGTCTGCGTTGCGCTTGATGTCTGTGAGGTACTCGAGATCGATGATGCCTCGCGGCGTCTCGTCCTCCTCCGAGTTGTAGTACAAGAGGTACGTGAGTGGCTTGAGCACGAAGTAGTACTGGTTCCAGGCGCCGGGCTCGTTGTCTGCCTGTTTGCGCAGGAACCCGCTGCGCGTGGCCTTGGCGGTCAACGTCTCGGCCGCGCCCTCGGACTCGATCATGCTGAAGCGCACGCGCGGCCGCTTGACGGACTTGCCGCGACTGTCGCGGCTGCCTCGGCCCGAGCCGGGCGTGCGCGACTTGGAGCGCAGCTGCGCGTCCTGCTGCGGGCGGCGCCGCTCTCGCGAGCGCTCGCGCGTGGGCGAGAAGGACGGCCGGACGTCGTGTTG
>KV724013.1:310-45205 GCA_000500205.2 Phytophthora lateralis | reverse complement strand
TCTTGGCCTGTCGGTAGTACTGCATGACCGAGTGTCGGGCTAAGAGCTGGCCCTTGCGCCCTTCCTTGAAGGCGAGGTACATGTCGAATTTGTCTACCAAAGCCTCCAAGACGAGCAAGGCACTCTCGCGTTGCATGCACACTCCCAAGTACCCCCAGCTGACGGATTCCTCCTCGAGAAACTTCAGGAACGAGCGTGTTGCGCATTCCCGAGCCCGCTTTGTGTTGGCCGGCGCGAGGTCGTTCAGGCTCATGTTGGGTCGGAGATGTCGGAGCTTGTGTGTTATTCTCACAATATACGAATGACTTGCAATCTGTAGAGGGATACCAATAACTTCTCTGCTCTCTCCGACACGACACGTCGGAGGTGTGGTTGTGGGGCCTTTACGAATCAGCGAGCTCTCTGTTTGGTTAAAAAGATCGCACAGACTGATTTGATTCGTTATAAGTAAAACAATTGTCAACCCCTTCTTCCTATTGTTCGTTAACATACATAGTGAACCTAAGTGTGATCGGAGATTTGACGATATTCATCCATATCGATGTCGCTGAGAATAAACTACGGTACCCCTCCCCCGAAATTGATTCAAGCACATCTGGTGTCCTCGGTGAGCATTTCATGCAGTCGCGTAGGCATCTCGGTAATCGACCAGTGGTGCCTATAATACAGTACCTCAATCATTTGTATCCCGATCTCATGATCATCGAGCCTCCATACACTTTCAAGTGAATTCCGATCCCAAGCCTGCTCTTATCTGTTGCATGGTAAGGTCCTTGAGGGCATGCTACGATAGCTCTGGCAGCGACTATCAACGCTGGCCATCATCACTTGAGACCGAGCACATTTCGCTTTCGGCGCTCTAAATCAAAAGTCCTCTTCACCCAGATTGGCACCAAACAATGGTGCCTCGAGTGGCGGAAACTGTATTACAAGTACTTGCTGTTGTGTTAGTTGGGCTCGTTCTTGACGTGGCTTCAGATGACTCCGTCCAGCTCAGTGACACCTACGGAGGTCCCCACGGCACCGAGTTTTCAGATCAAACGTCAGTCGCTGCTGGACTAACGGTGAGCTCAATCACGCTCCGATCTGGTGATCGTGTCGACGGCCTCACCTTGGCAATTTCAGCGCCCACGCCGCTGACTTTCACGCATGGGGGGAGTGGCGGAAGCGACCAAACGCTTGCACTTGGTGCAGACGAGTACATTACATCGATGGAAGCCCATTGGGGTGAGAAGGATGGCCACACCCGCATCTTCTACCTAAAGTTTCTCACGAGTGCAGGCAATTCGCTTGCAGGAGGAAGCACTACAGACTCAAGCGCAACTGCAACTGCTCCTGCCGGGTACCAGCTCAGTGGGTTTTACGGCCGAGATGGAGACGAAATTGACCTACTTGGCGCGATTTGGGCGAGTATCGATGCACCAGGGCCTGGTACGGTTGCTCCAGCGGGTGGATCAGCTTCAGGTTCCGTTTCTGCAGATGTTACCCGGACTGAGGTAGGCGCCGCCGACGCGTCAGTATCGGGGAGTGGTGAGCAACCCGTGAAGGCCAGTACGATCGCAGGAATTGAGCTAAGTGATGTTTTTGGAGGGCCACACGGCAGCGAATTCACGGACCAACCCTCAGCGGCTTCAGGGCAAATCGTAAGCTCGATTACTGTTCGTGCAGGAGATCGCGTTGACGGTGTCAGCTTAACCATCACTGCCCCGACTCCGTTAAGCTTCAAGCATGGTGGAGACGGCGGAACTGACAACACGCTTGCGCTTGGCACAGACGAGTACATCACATCCATGGAGGCTCACTGGGGTCAAAAAGATGCTCATACGCGAGTGTTCTACCTCAAATTCACCACCAACAATGGCAATTCCGTCTCCGGTGGCACGGCGACCGACGAACAAGGTACGGTGACTGCACCCGATGGGTACCAGCTAAGCAGTTTCTTCGGACGCGACGGCGATGAGATCGATCGACTTGGTGCGATCTGGACGAGTATTAAGGAGATCGAGGCCACAGCGACGGAGGCCCCTGAAGTGGCCGACGAAGATATTCAGCTGAGCGCCTTGTTTGGTGGTCCCCACGGCACCGCTTTCTCAGACATCAACACGCTTGTACTGGGTCAAACGGCAGGAGGTATCACGATTCGCGCCGGAGAGCGCCTTGATGCTGTTACTCTGCACGTGACACAGCCTTCGGAGGTCTATATGGTGCACGGTGGAACAGGTGGAACTGATAACACACTCACGCTTGGTACTGGGGAGTACATCAACTCGATCGAGGCCCACTGGGGAAAGAAGAACGATCATACGCGCGTATTCTACCTCAGTCTTGGAACGAACATGGGCAATTCGGTCTCTGGGGGGACCCAGACAGATAGTAAAGGGTCGGCCACAGCGCCTGACGGATACCAGCTCAGTGGGTTTTTCGGTCGAGCTGGTGACGAGGTTGATCAGTTGGGCGCTATCTGGACCAGAATTGCGGCCAAGGGAGTGTCTTTGACGGACGACATGGGGACCGATCTAGGCTCTGGCTCCGGCTCGGGTTTTGTCACCTACAGCTCGACGATCCGCAACTGGGTTGGCCCCACAATCGAAGACCCCACCGACAAGGCGTGCTACAGGAAGACCGAAGACTTTGATAGCCATAATATTTGTCCGCTCGGGTACGGCAAAGATGGCGATGATTGCATCACCTATTGCCCGCTCGGGTATCCTGTGCCCTGCGGCGACGAATGCCTTCCTCAAAATGGCGACTGCTTGACGGACACACTCAAGAAAATATTTTCTGTGATTGCCGTGGCGCTCAATGTTGCCACCGATGGTGTATTTGGTGAGATCCTCACCACGTTCAAGGAGATCGCGCTGGTTGTCAACTGTGCCACCAACATGATCAAAGTGACCAAGGCGATTTTGAAATACTTGACGCTTATCGAAGACACAGGGCCGACCAGCGAGGAAGCTCTGCTTGATGCAGCTTACCAATCGGACGCCGTTCTAGTGGACCTGCCTGTGGCTGTATGCACTTGTCTTGGAATTCCAGTCCCTGCCGGCACGAAATATGCCAGCGGAGTGATCACGGTCGTGGAAAACATCGTGAAAGAACTCATCACTAACGGCGACGAAATCACGACGGATACACAAGCGTTCATGAACTTCCTCAAGAACAATGTGACAGCCGATACAGCAGAGAGCAGCGTGGACGACTTGCAAGACCTTATGGATTCCAACACAACGTGCGGTTGGGAGCTCAAGCGTCTAACCGACCGCGTTGTCTCTACTGTCAGCGATTTACGCAATGATACCAACGCTGCCGTCGATGACATTCGGGTCACCGTGAGTAAGTCAACTCTCGTCCTGTACGACATCCCCAAGGTCACTAACAACTGCATGGGTGAACTTCTACACAACAAAACTCTGGAGGCTGCTTTCGAAACCCGAGACTTGATTCGCAAGACCTTCGAAGTGATCATCCAACAACTCGTGGACACGGGCAAGTCGGACATGGGCAAGTCGGTCTCCCCCGCTGACTACATGCTGAACATCGCTGACATGGGTCTCAGTGTGTTGTCGACGTTCGACCCTACGGGTCTCGCGTATATGGCGTCGCAATTCATTCAACCTACGTGTGGACCAACCTCCTTCATCGGTGAGATCGACGATGGAACCCTTTATGAAGCTTTGGGGCTCAAAACGGTGGATGATGCCTTCGAAGGAAGCTATGGGACCTGGACCAAGTCAGGCGACGGCGTCGTCAACCTCATTTTCGAAAGTACTGACACGAAAGATGTGACTGTGGTTGTCCATTCTGGTGGCGATGAATACGCTAAGGTGGACGTTGGCGCTGGAGACACTGTATCGTGGAACTGCACGATTCCGGAGCTCGAAGACAGGACCATGTACTTAGATCGCTGGCGCCCTGGTCTTTTTGGTTTGCCTGGTACGGGAGGTGGTTCGCTCCTCATGTGGATTCCGCGCTCGACGGAAGGCGGTCACATCAGAATGCATGTCAGAATCAACCCGAGCTAGGCAGGAGGTACGTGTGAAGATAGGAGTTTGTGTCTTATGAATATTACCAATCAACCTACCATGGCTGTTTGTGTGCCAAAGTGTCCGTGACCAAATCAGACCTTCATTTGAATAGAGTTAGTCGCCAGCGCATGTCGAACCGTTGGATGTCAGTCGTCGCTGCGCAGCGACCATGACCGATTGCGTGTATGGTTGCTGGAGTGGACATCACAGAGATATCGTAGTGACGATGAAGAAGATCGACAACACTGACCTGTTCGTACTGGGGGTATTTCCTATTTGTATTAGGATACTGAGACAGGTTATGTTTACCCAGTACACTTGATATTCTTCTTGAAGCGTCCGAATCGACAACAATGGGGCGCGTCTTCGAGGTGTTCGTGGACTCCTCTCGCGTCTTCTGCTGCGCCAAGTGCAACGCGCACCTGGCGCGCAATGAGGACATCATCTCCAAGGTTCCCTCTCTGTGTATTTTCACGCCCACTGCACGCCCTATCTAACTCGTCATCACTACCGCAGAACTTCCAAGGCACCAGCGGCAAAGCCTACCTCTTTGACACGGCGTGAGTCCACGCCATACACCATAGAACCAATCATCATTATCCTCACTCTATATTCCTGCATATTATTATACAACCACCTCAAGTGTCAATGTGTGTACGAGTCCACCCGAAGAGCGCATGCTCATGACGGGGCTGCACGTCGTGCAGGACCTCTACTGCAACACGTGCTGGAGCCCCGTGGGCTGGAAATACGTACGTGAAGCACTTGGTCCTGCTGTTGCAATGACTGACTCCTTGATATTCTGTACCTGTACATACAGAAAGAGGCACACAACGCGTCGGAAAAGTACAAGGAAGGCAAATTCATTCTCGAGTTAGCCAAAACGGACCAGCTGCCGTGAACAGTGTGGAGCTTACGACAAGTCCGCGCGGCAACGGCGAGAAACTACAGCAACAGCAGCGTGGACGACACACAAGCAGCAAGCACAGCACAGTGAACTTCACCCAACCACTTCTCCCCCGGCACAGAGCCTCAAGTGACCGTTTATGCGTCTAACCAAGTACTCGTCGTGCATCCACCCACCGCCTTGTTTATCGTACTTCTGCCATCGCTGTCTACAGGAATTCGCTCGTGTAGCGCTGCTGCTCCAACTCGCGCAGAGGATAGTAGTGCGCCTGCACTTGGTTCCCGCCGAAGAACCGGCCGTGCAGCGCCTGCTTTGCCTTGACGGCTCCAGCTGCATCGTCAAACAACACAAACACGCGCACGTGGTCTGCCAGCTCGTGGATTTCCACCTTCTTGACGATACCGAAGTTGCCACACTCGCCACGCACCTCGTCTTCAAGCTCGTCGTCCACCTCGCCACGGTTCACGAGATTCATCAAGCACAGACAGCATTTGTCGTCGCTGTCCGCGACATCCTTTACCTTTTCGACGTCATCTTCCGCAAAAGATGCTTGTGTCGTTCCGCTTGCTCCATTGACTACGGCACCTGGGTTTTCGCGCACCACCTTGTCCTGGCTGATGGCGAGGTTAATCAGCATCGCTGCTTCGCTGGCCTTGCCCACCTTGAGCGGTTGGCCAGCCAACTCGAACCCATTCATGTGCTGGATCGCACTTGACGCGAAGCTTTCCTCGACAAACTCCATGAAGCCGTAGCCACGGTGCTGTATGGTTCAACCAACAATGTTAGTTTTCTGCTACGTCAGTCACGAAACCCCATGACTCACCACTCCAGACTCGAGGGGCGACACAGCCACCATGACACACGAGCGGATCGCTCCAAACGGAGAGAAAATGCTCTCCAAGTGCTCACTATTGAGCTCCACCCGAACATTTGCGATATAGACACACTTGGTTGGCACGCTGTCAGTCACAACGAAAAAGTCACGTCACCCCGTTTCCAAGCATATCCAGCATCACATCCAGCACCTACTTCTTGATGGCCTCCTGCCCGATCGAGAGTGAATCATTCGGATTCGTGTTTCCGCGATGCGGTCGCCCAACCTGCAACAAAGACCCAAACCGTCAGGACTTGGCCCCATCACCACTAGTAGCACAGCCTCCGTACTCGTATGGCCCGGTTGGAAAGCGGTGTCCCATTGAGCACCTGCACGGCGCTCTCCGCCGCCAGCACATCTTCGTACTCCAAGAAACAGAAGCCCTTGGACCGGGAGGCTCTAACCAGCAACGGAGTCAGCACTTCCAGCCACCACCAACTCCCAATCTCCCACTTCTCACCCCGGCTCCAGCGACAGATCGATCGAATGGATCGCTCCGAACGGCGCAAAGGCGCTACGGATGTCCTCCTCCTTGAGGTCGTAGTACAAGTTGCCAATGTACAGTCGACGCGCCAGATCATTGGGCGACACCTTGGTGCTGGGTAGGTTGAGCGCCAAGAGACTGGCCTGTGCCAGCGCCCGCGCCCGAGCCGCCTGCGCGTCCAATTGGCCACCCGCGCCCTAAACGCAACACGCAGAGCGAGGATGAAACTGCAGAAGCATCAAACACCGGAAACTCGAGCGGGTGCGGCCTTAGTCTTACGCCCACGTACGATGAGAGGCCTCGAAGCCGCCGCATGTAGTTCCTCGGGCGAACTTTTCTCCTGTACGACGCTGGACAGGCGCTTCACAATGTCGCTCAGCGCCTTGGGGCTCGCGGACGTCTTGGGCTGGGGCTCTTCTTCGTCGTCGTGGCCCCAGCGCGTGCGGCGCGAGCGCTTGGAGCGCTCCTGGGAGCCCTCGTCATACGCTCGCTTGGTCGACATGCTTGGGAATATGTCAGAAAATGTATTTTTATTACTCCGTATTCTGTCATTTACCTGCAAGAATGATCAGAATTATTTTTCGCCCAGCAAGCAGCAAAGACTGTTCAGTTCTTGCTGGAGCTTGCCACTTGACCGTCGCGAGGCCTGGGATTACTATCTACCAAGCTAAACTACCCTTTTCGCCTTAGCAAATTCTATCGCGGACCATCTTCAATCCGTCAGCACCGCACTTGGTCTAGTTACCCGCGGATATCCTCCCGCGGGTTCAGCAGACTGCGACGTGACACGGACGACGAGAACGGCGAGAACTCGTCCTCGTCGTCTATGAACGTGGGGAGATTCTCGACGCCAAGGTTGCCAGGTGCGTTGATCTCGTCCACGTGGAAGCCGCCGCCATTCTCCCCTGCAGTGGGCGACTCGATCGAGCTCAGTCGTGTCAAGCGCCGGTTCATCTGCATGAGCGTGCGTGGAGAAACCATGCCGTGCGCCAGCTCATACAGCTCTGAGTTGGACAGCGTGCCGTTCTGTGCCGCAGCCGCAGCCAAACTCGCGCTGAGGTCGTGCGAGGTGCTGCTGTTCCGTACATTGGTGAGATGGAAAAGGTTGAACGGCTCCACCTCTGCGTGCGCGCCGCCGTGAGCTTCGAAACATGCGCGGCAGTGACGCACCGGGTGCAACAGACCCACTTCTGGGATCGACATGCGCTGCGAGGTGCACTTTGCACACATCCACTTGCCGCAGCGCTTGCACGAGTGCGGGCGGCGGAACAGCTTGAACGGCGTGTTGCACGTCGGGTCCTGACAGTGAGTCACCGTCTTCTTGTCTGGTTTCTTGAGCTTCTGGGACAGCACCGAGTAATCTCGGCACATTTGCTGAATTGTGTCAGCCGCGTTAGACAGCAAGTCCTTCCACAGATCCCGATCCTCCAGCTTGGTGACGCTGAAATGCATTTCCTTCGCCGAAACCTTGCTGTCCACGTCACATTGCTGGTGGTCATAGGCACTAATGTACAGACCGTGGTGGCCCACAGACGTGTGAGTCTCATCCTGGCCGTGCGTGTAGCGGCTGCGGACGGACAGCGGGACGATCCACTTCCACTGAATCGCATGCGTCTCGTCCACTTCGCTCGGGTAGAAGTACCAAAGCTTGTGCGAAACGTATTCATACACAACGAGCGCTTTCTTCCACTCGCGGCCACCATGGCGCTCTTTGAACAAGTATCCAAATGCACAGCCATCGCCCTCCAAGAACGACGATCCAAAGCCGTGGGCAGTAGAATAGCTTGGCCGACTAATCTGGTTGATGATATCTTCCTGGAACGTGGGTGGCGTGGGCCCAGCCGTTCCAAACGGCGGCGTAGTCGAGTTGGAGACGTCCGCAGGAGATAGCGCGGGTGGCGTCCCCACCGTCAAGATGCAGCTGAGTGGGTCCTTCTTTGCCATCTCCTCGGACGCCTGCATCAACTTTCGCCACACTGGGTTCGATTTCATATCGCATTGAATACGCTCCTGGCTCCTCGTTTTCGGGTCCTTGTAGCACATTTTCAAAGCCTCCATGATGAGCTTCAAGTTTGAAATGGCATCAGTGCCAGCCATGCTGTCGTATTCCTGCTCCCCGTCGATGTCGATCGTGTCTCGGTTGAGGTAGACCTTGCAGAGCAAGGGCGCCAATTCTGCATCATCTCCCTCCGTCTGCAGGATGCGACCGATAATGGGGCACTTGCGCGAGCGCTTGCTCTTGAAATCACCAATGCAAAACACCAACATCTTGGTGATCTCACCTAGCAGCAAATTCCACATCGGGTACTTCTCAAAGCACGTGATCAGAGTCGTGATCACGTGGGCACCTACGAACATCCGATCCAGACGCTTTGACTCGTTCGATAGCACGGAGTTCAAGCATTTCACCACAGACCAGAGATGAAACCCAGAAGCTCTGCGCGTGTTGAATGTGATCACTTGTTTCAGGAAAACCATGAGTTCGTGTCCCTTGCGCTCCATGCACGTGATGAGGCACTCACGCAGACGTCGATACTCGCGCACGTTGCTGCGCCAGTCATCACTGCAGAATATTTCTAGTTCGTTCAGGTCGCCATCAATCACTGCCTGCAGCAGCGTAATCCATGCCTGCTTCTCCTCTTCAGAAGACGCAGCAAAGTACTCGATGGATTTCACTTCCATCGTCGAGCCTCCGTCGTCCTTGCCGTTGCGTCGTTGGTGATGCACCATGGCATTCGCAGGTGTCGCGGCCGTGTGTTGAGAGGCTGGTGAGCTTTTGCTTGCGTCAGGCAATTTCTTCTTCACAGTCACACTGAAGCCAAACTCATGCCAATCCGAGCTTTGCACGTTCTCCATTTCATCCAGCGTGATAACGCTCTGGTTGCCTAGGTTTGGCGTGAAACCTTGATCCAGGTTCGTTGGCTTTGGCTCATCCTCACGCACTGCAGTCATACGAAGTCCCATCATGCAATTCAGACTTACCTGACACTGCTGGAGCTCATTCCTCAGCTTCTTCTTTACCAGCAGATTTCCCTTGCGCATTAGGTGCGTGGAGCACAAAAAGTTGAGGCAGTCAATGCCCACCGATGCCGCCGAGTTCCCACCATTGCTGCGAGTATCAGTGAATTCAACCGTCTCGGTCAACTCAAAGAGATGCATGAGCATCGTAATACACGACGGGCGTGGGTGTCCCTGCGACAGCAGCATCAGCGATTCAAGCGAAGCTGCGCTACCTCGTCGCTCACGTGTCAACGGCGTACTCCAGAAAGTAAGCTCTTTAATCATCTGCACGAAGAGGTGTTCCAGCGCTGCTTGGTGCTCCTGCATGAACAAGTGGATGAGCCGTCGCACCTTGCGAGACGTATACTTGCGCAGCGCCGAATTGGCCGTCTCGCGCGAGGCGCCGCAGATCGACACGTACTCATCCTGACCTGTAATCTTGTCCAGCGGAATGGTCTTGGCCGAGATGGCCACGCCGCGTCCTGTCAAATACGGCGCATGAACGATATCTCGCAGCAACAGGAACGTGTTTTCAATGCAGTCCCGCTCGAAGGCGTTGCGAGGCGGAGAAAAAGTCACCTGTTTCTGAATCAACTTTTGCATCATGTGCGTCTCGAACAGCGACGTGATGGTTGCCTCCGAGTGCTCAGCGTACACGAGGTGCAGAAGCAGCGTGCGGATGTCATCGTGGCCAATGTTGGCCAGCAGCATGTCCACCGTCGCCGGGTGGTCCGCCAAGAAGTGCAAAATGCACGCGCCCTTCTGCCCTCGGATCGCAAAGTAGCGCAGGATCTGCGACGCAAAGTTGGCCGAGTCGTGGCTGAAAATGCCGTACATGGCCGTCTCGTTCACCTCCGTCGTCAAGGGCGCCGGGATGCTCGCGTCATCCGGCTCATCCGAGTCCGAGTCTTCCTCGTTCTCCGTCACGCCTGAAATCTCGGCACTGTCTCGCTGCACGACGGCGTCTTCATTGGCCGCTTCTGTCAGCACATGGCCGTCTCGATTAGCAGGCGACGGCAACGTCGTCGCGTCCGCATCTGCGCCCAGCGAGGACCTGGCCGAGGACTTGCGTCGCCTCTCCTGCTCGTCCTCCGTCTGCGTTTCCTCGTGCTCTGCAAAGCTCTGCTGCAGCGTCTGCGCGCCGTCTTTCTCGAACACCTGCACAGCCACTTGGATGAGCTCCTCGAGCTCGGCCACGGACGCCAGCCGCTCCTTGCGGCGCAGGGGCGTGTCGCACCTGGACGAGACACCATCGGCCTCTCGCTGCAGCGTGTCGAAGATCGAGTCCCAGAACTCGGCGCATTGGTGCGGCTGGCCGGGCGCGCAGGCCTGGATGGCGTTCATGGCGCCGCCCACGACGATGAACTGCGCGGACATGGCGCGCGTGTGAGCGGGCGATGACGCGTCGAGCGCCAGGCGCATGAACTCGAGCGTCTTGTCTCTGGAGAAGAGGATGCCGCGCAGGCGACTCGTCATGCGCTTGAAGAGCAGCTCCAGCATCTCGAGCGAGAAACTCTCGTTCAGCAGCTGCGCCAGCGAGAACTTGTCGCTCATGAGGCCGTCCACGAACTTCTCGATATTGGCGCGCACCTGCTCCGCCGCCTGCTTGCGTTCCTGCTGGAACGAGGCCTCGCTGCTCGTGGGGGACGCAGGCGCCGAGCCCGGAGGCGTCTTCTCCAGCATGCCTGCTTTGCTTCCAATGACGACACTTGACAACTGTATGGCAGAGATGGAACCCTCAAGGAGGGCTGGTACCACCGCCACGCAGCAAGGGAATAAAATATGGAGGTAATCGATTATTAGGAAATAGGTAACTGCTATTTTGTATAACACATGAGATAATTGATCGAAGATGATGAATCGAGGTAGGCAGGGTATACGTTGAACAAGGCTCTGAACTGTCTTTTGCAGGATAGTTGCACCAGGTGATTTTTGAGGTGACGTGAGAATTCATGTTGATCGTTGTTGCCCAGCACGCTACAATGTAGCCTACATGTATTATAATAAGAAACCGTATGCATCACCATGCATTCGATCACTTCACATTGTGCGTCAATGTAATTGCTCAGGTGTGTGTCTGCCGTTGGCATGCGAGTTCGTGGAAGAGCAGCTCAGGTTTTCAAGGTCCGAAAGAAATGTCAACGAGCGTGTATTTTAAATACTTCGTAATACCTACTGGCAGTGTCTAGGATTCTAGTTCGTTTAGGTTGTTTGGGCCTGGAATGCAAACAGAGAACACGTCGCTTTGGAGGGTTAACAAGTTCGCGAACGTGAGAGGGGGGGGGAATAACTCGGTCGTCGCTCGATGCAGTCGAGTGATGACAAGACCAATCTCGGCGGCATCCTGCCGAATTCGGACGGCGAAAAAGCAAATTTGCCGTATTTTGGTGCCGCGAGATGGTGCAGCTTGTCTCGTTTAGCTGCCCTTCCGGTTTTGTCATCACCTGAAACCACCGACCGAAGCAACGTTGAAGTTATCGCTGCCACAGCACCGGACTACCATGGGCAACATCTGCCACGCCGGACCCGCGGCGGTGGACAGCAGCAAGTCCAAGGCGAAAAATGCCAAGCAACCTCCTCTAGCGTCCAGCGGCAGCAAGTTCACGTTCGGCAAGGACCCGACGCTCAAGCGTGAAGATTTTATCTTCTCCAACATCCAGACGGCGTCTTTCTTGGCCAAGCGCCCGGGCTCCATCAACGGACAGCAGTTCCTCATCGAGGACTGTCACAACTGCGATATCTTCGTGCTGGACCACTGCACGTCGGTGCAGATCGACGCCTGCATCAACTGCCGCATCGTTGTGGGCCCCTGCGAGAGCAGCGTCTTCCTGCGCGACTGCAAACGCTGCACCGTCATCTGCGCCGTGCAGCAGTTCCGCACGCGCGACTGCGAAGATGTGGACGTGTATCTCTACAGTGCCACCGGTGGGTGAAGGCTGGACGTTAACTTGCTTCGACTTAACTGTGCTGATCTGTTCGTGCTTGATAGAGCCCATCATTGAGACTTCCACCCGACTGCGCTTTGCGTGCTTCCCGCTGACCTACTTCTCGCTGCACCAGCAGTTCCGCCAAGCCAAGTTTTCGCCCTGGAACAACAAGTGGAGCGAGGTGGGAGGACGTTGCGAGACTGAGGTGATGGTTGCTGCAATGCTGATTGTTGTGGCGTATATGGTAGATCTTCGACTTCACGCCGGGCCATGGCGGGTGGACGCCGTTGACCATGCATCCTCATGAATCTCCGCTGGCTGAGATGGTGTCTGACAAGGAGAATAAGGGCTCACGGTCGCTGTGGAAGATGCCATCGTGGACAGCGGAAGAGTTGGGGTTGTCGGTTGATTTGCCACAACTGGTGGTGCCGATCACGAGCGGACTTTGTGCCAGGAAGGAGGATGTCCCGACGGTGTTCGTCTGCTTCGTTGTGGTGGGTATTCGCATGTGGACGCCGGAGATGTATGTTGTGCTAACGTGTTGTTGCCTCGCTTCGCCTCGCAGCCCAAGGAAGCTGCCATGCTGGACTTTGTCACAGCGGTCGCGCTAGCAACGAAAGCAAAGGATCGCAGCACCGATGAGCCTACACTGCTTATCCGCACAAGGCAGATGAAACTCACGGGGGAACAGACAGCCGCTCTCTTCTCCGATAACGCTGTATTGGCTGGGGTAAGCTGCCAGTGCACTTTGTGGGCTACTCGGATTCTGGCTGACTTTGTGCTCGTATTTTTATTTCCTGTTCGTGCTGTCTTACAGAAGGCAACTGAGGCAGCTAAAAGCACACCTGGATCCGTAATGATGGAGTTCCAGGGACTGCAATGCTTTCAGCACGTCGACGATACACTAGAAGATGCTCGGTTTGCGTCAGAGACCGCCATAAGAAACGTCATCTTCGTGTCTAAAGACACCGCCACAGCAATGTAAGTTTCCGGAAGAAAGCTCTACGTTTGTTGCTTTTAACGATGTTTTTTGTTCATCCACTTTTACTAGACGCTTGAGTGGCCTCGTCTTTCAGCAATGGAAGCCAGTCGTTTAGCACGAAGTAGCCTGAGCTTTACTTCGTACAAGCAGTGCGCAACCGGAGCAACACCTTTTAACTAAGGAATCACGTTCATACCACAATTTATGCTGATTTGCATGGTTGAGTAGTTGTTTTGTCTAACATAATCATCTACATGACTGCACAACAACCCCCGTTCAGTTGTTGGAATGCACGAGCTGCACTCTCCTTGTGGTGCTTACTTTCACTTCGACTCAGTGACTTCAGTAGCGGGATACTGCCTTCGCGTACTAGCTCAGCTCGGATCTTGTCGTTACTTTTCGCAAGGTTCTCGATTGCCTCCGCAGCGTAACCTTTCTGCTGTTGGCTTCCGGTCCGAAGAAGACCAACAAGCGGTGCAATACCTCCTTCACGGGCGATTTTAACTCGACCTTCTTCGCTAGTGGCGAGGTTCCCAAGTATTTCTGCTATTGTCTCCTTCTGCTGATCGGTTCCAGCTCGCAGAAGCCCAAGGAGAGACACAACACCTCCCTCGCTCAGAATGTCGGAGCGAACAGCATCGTTGGGAGCAAGAGTCACCAGTACTCTTGCTGCACTCGCCTTTTGTTGATCAGTTCCGGATTGCATGAGCTCGATCAAGGGCTTCACGCCTCCTTCACGTGCGATATCGGTTCGGATTTCATCGTTGCAGGCAAGATTCTGGAGTGCCCCCACCGCAAAACTCTTTAGCTGCTCTGTTCCAGCTCTGATGGCCTTGACGAGCGGAGCGATACCTCTGTTCCGTTGGATTTCAGCGGCGATGATGTCATCAAAGGCGAGGTTGGCTAGCCCGCCAACAGCATTACACTTTTGCTGTTCGTTCCCGGTCCACGCAAGCTCGACAAGCGGGCCAATGCCGCCTTCACGATATATCTCAGCAGCGATGGTGAGGTTAGAAGCCAGGTTCATGAGAGCACCCGCGGCAAAACCTTTTTGTGAGCTGGTCCCGTTTCCCAGCAGTCCAATAAGCGTGACGATGCCTCCTGTGCGTGCAATCTCGATACGACTTTCGTCGTTCATGGAAAGCTTTACCAGCACCGACGCTGCAGTCTCCTTTTGTTCATCGGTTCCGACCAAAAGAAGCGCAAGCAGTGAAGCGATAGATGCTTCGTGCTCGATATCCTCGCGTCTATAGTAGCTGGGTAGAACAAGGCTCTCCAGAAGAGCAGTTGTCCTTTGTTTTTGTTGGGCACTTCCAACACGCGCAAGCACGATTAATGGCTTGATGGCTCCCTTCTGCACGATTTCCTGGTTAGCCTCTTCCTGAAAGGCAAGACTCTTCAGTGCGTACGCTGCTCGGTGTTTGAACTCGTTGGTTCCGGCCCGAAGTAGCACCACAAGTGATGTGATCGCGTCGACCCGCATGACCTCAGCTCGAATCGCTTCATTATCCATAGCAAGACTTCCTATTGCTTCGGCAGCCCACAACTTCTGCGTGTCATTCCCGCTTTGCATCAGCGAGACCAAAGGCTGCACCATCCCAACCCACAACTTCTGCGACTCACTCACACTTTGCCACAAAGCGACGAGAGATTGAAGCACTGCAACATCTCGTAGCACGCCTTCATTTCCTCGAGTAGCAAAGCATGCACAGCGAACGGTTGCTTCCTCTTTTTCTTGGTCTGTGCCATATTTCAGCGCGTTTGCCACCGAAGCAAGCTCTTTCACCGGAGCCTCTTGAACACAATCTCGAAGCGCATCAAATTCAGGCCGGGACAACTTTGAATCGACGATTGCAGCCCACTTCAAGCACTGCAGTGCGTAAAGTTTGATGCAATTGGTGCGGCCACTTTTGACCAAGTTGGTTAAGATCGGAATCGCGTTGGCTTCATACATCACCGAGCGTTCTCCATCCCTGGCACAAATTCGCACGAGTTGCAGCATAGATTGTTCCTTCTCACTATCATTCACAGCAGATATTCGATCCAGAAGGTTCACAATGAAGTCGGTGTCGACAAATAGGTTGGGTGTTTCGAGCATGGGGTTGATGGCCTGTGATGATTTTGTGGAGCTGTCAGTAGATTTTGCGGCGTGCTGCACACTGTTCTCGGAATTATTATCCGCCAGGACTTTCAGCTTCGAGAGAACGTGAGAAAGCCCAACACGCTGTCCAGGAACTGCGTTCGTCATGGTCACCACCAACTCCCACGCCTCGATCGGAATACTATCAGGTTTCTCAGGAATGTTGCCGTTCCGGAGCTTTTCATGGACACTATCGTCAGCCAAGAAGGAGAAAGGAGGCTCGCCGGTCACAGCCTCAATAATGCACATGGCGAACGAGTACACGTCTGAGGCGAACGTCGGAGCTTTCCTCAAACACTCGGGAGCTCGCCAACGTAAAGCGCCGAAGGTGTACGGCATCTCCCCTACGGTCTCGGAAAGAATAGCAGAGGTTCGCACGGTGCTCAGACCAAAATCTGAAAGTTTGGCTTGTCCATCCACACCAACAAGGATGTTATTAAGCTTCAGATCACCATGCACCACCCTCTTCTTGTGAATGTAGTCCAATCCAAGCGCTGCCTGGTACAACAAAGTCCACGTTTGCCTCTTGTTGGCGTCCGAACGAGTGAGAAACGAGCGGAGGTCGCCATTGATTGCTTCCTCGCACACAACAAACGGTGGCGTGCTGATGTGTGAAGCGCCTAGAAGCTTGATGACGTTCGGGTGGTTGAACTGGTGCCACAGATTCATCTCCGCCTCGATGCCTTGTCTGGTTCGATCATCTATGTCGACGCCATCGACAAGAAAGCATTTTACCACCACATTCGTGCCAGATCCCTGCACGCCACGATGCACCGTAGCAAACGAGCCACGAGCGAACGGCTCTAGAGTAAAATGGATATCGTACGGCGGCAGGAACCACGGCGGTAGCTTAGGAACTGTAGTCATAGACGCTCGAATAACAGTTCCCATCATTATTCTCAGGAGTTTTGTGGTGGCTGGATCCTTAGGCTCCGGTCGCCGTTCATCTTCGAACTTGAGCGCCAACATGGTTTCCATCTGCGATCGAGCATCGTTCAGCTCCGCTAGAACAGCTTGAGCATCATCCACGGAAGCAGCCAACAGATCTTGATGAATACGCTCGTCGGATTCCCAGTCGTGCTTCCAGTTCACCTTGCCACTGGAGAGGTGGAGATCACGGTAAAGCATGTCGATGTCCTCATGGATCTGATGCAACTCTCGCAGCATGGTGTGCTGCTTCATGAGGCGGAAGACCAACTTCTTTCCTTGGTAGTGCTCCAAGTAGCGCAAGGTCTTGAGGACCACGGCCACGTACTTGTCGAATGCGTCACTCGAAGGAGCTCGTTTCTTCTTCTCTCCTTTCTTGAGCTCGTCGAAGATGCTTTTCAGCCGCTGGTGAAGTCGCTTGCAAACATCTTTGCCTTCCTTCATCTCCGCACTAAGATGCAGGATTATTGGTAGAGTCTGCGCAACCGTGCCCGAACCAGGGATGACCAGGTCTTGCAAGACGCCCATGGTGTCGCGATGATAGACTGTTCAAAGTCGAAAATGAAAGTGGCGATATTACAACAAGAGGCAGCTCAATTCGACAAACCTGCAGCTTCCTCGAGTCCAGAACGCAATATCAGCTTGGAAGAGACTAACTTGAAGACGAGTTCGTGTCGCTTTTATATTTCTGATCGAGCCGTTGAATCTACAACACAGACAGCGAGGAAATACAGGCGATGCTAAAAATGAACAAAGCATGAGGCCTCTAGGAACCAAGAAGTGGTTGTGTTGCTCAGTAGTACAGTAGTAAAGAAGAACTAGTATCGTCAGAGCCTTTTGGCTGACTTAAGTACTGCTGAATCATCCGGCATCGGATTGCTTCGTTCACCGTAACTGAAAAATGATCTCTTTCGTTGTCCAAATAGTACAACAGCAAAAACAATTTGAACGATTGTTAAAACCCGCTGAAGAAAAGCCCTGTTGTCCTTTACATGGAAAAGGTCGGGCTTCCAGTGGATAAATATCACTGGTTTGTCGGTGCTCGCGGCATCCGTAGCATACGCTAAAGCAAAAGTAGGCGGCAATACCAAGATTGGAGATAACAGCCTACTCAGGATATATCACCAAGTATTCTCTTCCCTCACTTTCGCGCTTGGTGCACGCCTCCGACTTCGAGTAATCGTCTTTGCAACCCAACTGATTGTCTGCACAAAGGTGTTGGACGAAGGTTGGTGAGCTGAACAGCGCTGAGCTTATTAATGAGAGTGTCGGTCAGTTTGTAGTCCATGCAGAAGCTTGAATAACGTTAGTATGGCGGCGTTGCGCTGGCACCTTCGAGCGCAAATTGGTGCGTCGTATATCCACTGAAATACCACTCCTCCAGCCGGATAGCTCTCGTTGAAGTAGATTCGCGGCTTGGCGATCGAGCAAGAGGTCCAGGTCTCGGGGTTCAAATGGGTTGGAGAACAAATACCCGTCCTCGCAGACATGATTTCAGCCGTCGGCCAACCATACCTTGTAACCACTCTGTCGACAAGAACAAAACACGCAGCTAGCCGCATGGCACTAATAGTATCATTAAACATCATCTGCACTCACTACTTCTCCCGCAACGATCGCTAACACCAACGAAACGAGGATGTGCGTGGCCCAGTCTCCCACGTCAATAACGAGGGTACCGTTTACTTCACCTCGACTTGAGCCGTCTGAAGCCTGGTTCGCTCCGAAGAATGGTTGGCTATTGTTCATGCACCCATCGGTGTACGCGGTGTTTGCTGCACGCTCGGTCTTCATGAGGGTGCCCGCCACTTGCCCCCGAAGTCTTGCCTTCTGTGTCCTGGTTAGCTCCATAGAAGGCATTCCCAGTAGGCATATAGCTAGCCGCAAACGCGGTTCCAGAAGAAGTCCAGGCTGTAAAGCGACAGCACGCTAAGAGTGGTGATAGCAGGCAATGATTATTGACCCAATTTGTATCGATAGTTCGTGAGGGCTGGCTGCAAGAACGGATACACAACGGAAGAGATGTTTCGGTCAATTTCGATTCGGCGACCCATACCGAGTCTAGGCAGGTGCCCAGGAAATGGTTGGGTCCATTCTTCATTGACTAGAGATGGCAGCAAGGAGAAGCAGAACCCATCGCCGTCATTTAGCGAGATGTGTCCTAAACGATAATAGAGAGAAATGAAGGAAGTGCCGGGGATAACCTGCAGTGCCGACACCTCATTATTCGTCGTAGCTATACATCGTGCTCTGTGGGATACATACACTGCACAACTTATCTCCCTTTATCACTATTCAACAGACGAACAGATATCAATTTGATACGGGTGTAGGTAGTCCAGCCCGCTTTGCGTCGGCATTGGATGTAATTGAGCAAGATACCTACGTTTCCGACCTGAGCTCGCTGGATTTTGCTGCACTTGCATGACAAATGACCCGATCACAGAAGGCAGTGCCTCATCCATTACACTTTCAGCAAATTATACAAGCGCCACTACTCACCGCTGCTGCTCGAAGCCACCCGAATGACGAACTGCATCAATGTTCCGAGGCCCCGAGGATGCTCTTCTGCATGTGGACTTCGTAACATTGAAAAGGTGCTCGTTCAATGTCAACACAACTGTGAACAAAGAGTACCATCGCGCACTTCGCATGCCCCTCCCGAGTGAACCAGATATCCGTCAAACTCGAGCAGTTGCCTTTTGGTTCAGCAAGATCCAACGACGGACCAGCATTGATTTGTTGAGTTATCGCACCGTAGCTACCAGATTGCCGTTTGGTTCAAGTCTTACCTCCTGCTCCTATACTTGATTTTTGTAAGCGCAAGGTTTCAAATTTCAAACGTCTGAAGTGGTGAAGTAACGCCAACCAAAAGCTTCCGCGCGCAAAAGCCCCTTTATCCAGTGCGGATTCCGTCACCAGCCAGCAGCCAGCACGAGCCATGGAGCGTACACGCAACAGCAGCGCAGGGGGCGACGCCACACGAAAGCGCAAGCGCGGGGCCCTGCAGGACATCAGCAACAGCAGCAAGAAGCCGACGCGGCGCGGGTCCGCCAAGAAGGCGACGGACGTGGTCAAGGCGGCGGATGTGGCCAAGCCGCGGGCCTCAACGCGGCGCAAGAGCGCGAGCACGAGCGTCAACTCGGCGCTCAAGAGCTCCAATGCACCCACGGACGCCATTAAGGTCAATAAGCGCGCGGCCGTGGCCAAGAAGACGATCACGCGCACCAAGAAGCGGAAGCTCGAGGGCGCCGAGAACGTGCCGCCGCACGGGAAGATCCAGACCGTGTTGTCGTTTGAGAAGACCCAGGATAAGCGGGAGTCCGACGAGGAGATCGTGCAGCATCTGCAGGTCCCGGAGGAGGACGACAACCAGGTGGAGGTGAAGCAGGAGACGAACGCCGACGCTGTGAAGAGGGAAGAGACGCCCGAGACGCAGGAGCAGCAGGCTGGCGCTGTCGTGCGGCCTACAGCTGCCGAGCCACACGACGAGTATGCGCCGCGACCGTACAAGTTCGTGTTCGACCATAGCAGCTCGTGCTTCGCCGAGGAGACGTACACGGCGGAGGTGCGCGATATTGACGCGCCCTCGGCTACCATGAGCTCGCACCACGCGAAGCTCGTCCTCGAGCTGGACGCGTACTACAAGAAACACGAGATGAAGTACCTCCCGGAGGCTGATTACATTGGCACTGTACAGGTGGACATCAACGAGAAGATGCGCACCATCCTCGTTGACTGGCTGGTGGAGGTCGGCGAGGAGTACGAACTCGACGCGCAGACGTTCCACAAGGCGGTACGTAGGCGTCTTTTCTTGTAAATGAGGGGATGGGGTCTCACATTATTGTGCTTGTGTTTATTTTACTGTTTTCTAGGTGAACCTCGTGGATCGCTGCCTCAAGAAGATCAAGATCAACCGCAAGCAATTTCAACTGCTGGGCTGCGCCTGCATGATGATCGCTGCCAAGTTCGAGGAAGTGCATCCCCCGAACGTGGAGGAGTTTGTTTACATCTCTGACCAGACCTACACAGCTGAGGAGGTACGCTTCCGACTGGCATTGTACGCGACAAGCATCATTTTCTGATGCAAGATTAATTTTGTAGATGCTGGACATGGAAACACAAGTTCTGAATGCACTGGAGTACCGAGTGGCATCGACAACATGCTACGGATTCATGTATCGCTACATGAAAGCCGGATGTAACACAGACGAGCAACGGTCGCTAGTCTCGGTAAGCACTCTTTGGGGTCTCACTGTTGCTGTTTGCAGTTTGGTTCTCATCAATTGTTTGTGTATTTCTCGTTGCGCTCTGTACAGTACCTTTGTGACTTTGCTCTCCTGTCCTATCACATGGTGAGATTCAAACCCTCCAAGCTGGTGGCGTCTGCCGTTTATCTGATGCGCGTGACGACGGGCGAGGCAGAGCCATGGACACCCACGCTTCACCACGTGACCAAGTACAACCCTTCCGAAATTCAGGGCTGCGTCGAGGAGCTCCATCGTCTTCATGCGATCGAGTCTCAAGTGGTCACTACCCAGCGCGACAAGGCCAAGGCTGTTAGCGAGAAGTACCTGGCGGAGAAGTTCCAGGCTGCTAGCACCGTGCCCGCGTGCAGCAAGGAAAAGCTGACGGACTCATTCGGCCGGTACTCATCTTCTTAGGCCGAGATGTCAGCACCACGCGGTACTGGAGTCGCAAGCAGAACGCGGGTTCAGGAGCATCGGCACCCGCTACACAGGTTAAGCATCGGCATAGCAGACGCCTACTACGACCCTCGTAGCACTACAGGAAGCAGGCTCCCTCATATTATCGTCATCATTATAGGTCAGGTTACATTTCCTCCATTACGCCCGTCGCTAGTGCCAGTGCAACCTTCGATGCCACAGGAAGGAACTTCGCGCAGGGTGTAGCAAGAATTGCCATCGACCCGCCGCAGCCATGCAACGCGACTACCGACTGACAAGGGGCATATTTGGAAATTAAGCCATACCATGTCTTGGACACCGCTTTGCTCATCGAACTTGAAAGCATAACGCCGTGGCAGCACCCACAGCGTCTTCATGCTACGATTCTTAAGCAACTACCGCGCTCGATCTTCTACTCAAAGCTCGTCCTTCTGGAATCGGAGTTTGCAGTATCGGGCTTGCGTCAACATGGGGATGAATGACACCGTTTCTCGGTTCAGAGAACCTTCTGGAAGTCAAAAATCGGTTCAAAAGCGAGTTGACTTGGCGTTTGTATGGGCCGGTATTTCCACGATCTTTCGCTGGCTCAGCGCTTTTGGCGGTGGCGTGCGCCACACAACTCCCTTTTTCCTCCCTCCCAGCCAGCCAGTCTCGAACCCGCGCAGTCCACACAGCGAAGAAGCCTCGCGACCTGATACATTACACCCGTCCCCATAGAATAAGCAGCAACATGTTCGGTGGCGGCTTCGAGAGTTTCTTCGGCGGCGGCTTCGAGGGCGGCCCGAGCGGTGCATCCAAGCCCGTAGACAACAACAAGTTCTACGAGGCGCTGGGCGTGGCCAAGACGGCCACGGCCGCCGAGATCAAGAAGGCGTACCGGAAGCTGGCGCTCAAGAACCACCCGGATAAGGGCGGCGACCCGGAACTGTTCAAGACCATCACGGTGGCCTACGAGGTGCTGTCCGACCCGGAGAAACGCGAGCTGTACGACCAGTATGGCGAGGAAGGCCTGCAGAACGGCGGCGGCGGCGGCGCGGATGCCAGCGACCTGTTCAGCCAGTTCTTCCGCGGCCAAGGCGGTCGCCGGCCGCGCGGACCGCAAAAGGGGGAGGACCTCACGCACCCACTCAAGGTGTCGCTCGAGGACCTGTACAACGGCAAGACGGTCAAGCTGGCTGTGAACCGCGACGTGCTGTGCGGCCGCTGCGAGGGTCGTGGCGGCGCTGAGGGCGCCGAGAAGACGTGCGACACGTGCCAAGGACGCGGCATGCGTGTGCAGCTGCGCCACATCGCGCCCGGCATGGTGCAGCAGATGCAGAGCGTGTGCCCGGACTGCCGTGGCCAGGGCAAGAGCATCCGCGAAAGCGATCGCTGCAAGGGCTGCAAGGGCAAGAAGGTGACGAAGGAACGCAAGGTGCTGGAGGTGCACATCGAGAAGGGCATGCGCAACGGTCAGCGCATTACGTTCGCCGGAGAGGCCGACCAGGCGCCCGGCACGGTGCCCGGAGACATTATCTTTGTGGTGCAGGAGAAGGAGCACGGTACGTTCCAGCGCAAGAGCGGCAACCTCATCATGGAGAAGAAGATTAGTCTGGTGGAAGCCCTCTGCGGCTTCGAGATGATCGTGGAGCACCTGGACGGCCGCCACCTACACATTAAGACCCGGCCTGGCGAGATCATCAAGCCCAACCAGTTCAAGTCTGTGCATGGCGAGGGTATGCCCACCCACGGCAACCCGTTCGTCAAGGGCCAGCTCGTGATTCTGTTCAAGGTGCAATTCCCCGAGAGCGGCAGTCTGTCGGAGAAGCAGCTAAGCATGCTCAAGGGCACGCTGCCGGCGCCCGCGCCCCTGGCGGCCGTGGCGGAATCAGAGGAGTGCTTCTTGTCGGAGTTTGACGCTGAGGCCGCCAAGGCTGAACAGCAGCAGCGTGAGGCCTACGACTCGGACGAGGAGCGTGGCGGTCAGCGCGTGCAGTGCCAGCAGCAGTAGGAGGTTTTCTCTGCGTGCAGAAGAGAAGGTTAGACTCGGCAAAGGACAGGGCGCTGTGTGCGGTGGTGTCTTGAACGCGGGGGATTATTGGCTGGGATTCTTAGGCCGGCCGACTGCCATCTCGTGATCACTGCGCCAGGGCTTTCCAGTAGCGAACCATACGTTAAGAAGAAAGAGAGAAAAATGCGAAACATTTCAGATCTTCCTGTGTTAGCACGCATTAGGACGGGAGGTGAGGAAGGCAGCTCTGTTGAGTAACTTCGGTTCAATTGTAGACACTCTCACTCACAGCATTGGCTGAGTGTCAAATTGACATTGTCTACACTCTAGTGGCGCAAGTGCGTCGGCAGATACAAATCTTGTGTTGGGTCAAACAAGATAGGCGAAGCTCCTGGCTGAAGGCACTACACAAATCTACTTTACAAAATAGCAAAGAAATTGGGAAACCGCAAATGGGAACGTCTTGCATTGATTCTTGCTGAAAAGAGCTCAACACGAGTCGCTTCCACTCCCCGGCAAGGAAGGAAGGTCACGCTAGGCCTCGTCTCCCCGCCTCCATGGCACCTTAAGTCACCACTTCAGCAGAGGAAAAGAGGCCTGGGAAACGCGTTGAAAGGCTTCACAATCCAGTAGCTTACTCGTCGACGGTGTCGTTCTGGAGGCCCTTGTAAGAAGCCACCTGCACGTGCTGCACGAGCGTGTAGAGCTTCTCCTTGGCATCCTCATCGTCGTTGCGCTTGCGCGAGAGACGCACGCGCACGCGGTAGGGCACGTTGCGCACACCCTTGGACCAGATGAACTTGTTGAGCTTCGAGTCGATGCGCACGTCCTGGGTCTTCATGGTCACCATGGCGAACTTCTTGATGGCGCGCACGGCACGGGCCGCTTTCTTCTTAAACACGCTGTAGGGTCACAAGAGGAACCGCGAGATAGCAGAGCAGAGAGAAAGTCAAGGAAGTCTCCAAGGTGGGAGCTACGGCGAACCGAGGGGATATGTGCAATATGCATTAAAATGCAGAGAGGGGGTTGAAAAGGATACCATCCGTGGAGACGCTTGTGCAGGTTGATAGTGTAGTCGCGTGCGACCACGTCCGGCGAGCGCTTGGTGTTGCGAGTCTTGGTTTCCTTGACCATCGTGAGAGTTCCTGGTGAGCTAGCTTTTCCCGAATGTATGGGCCAACGGCTTTGGCGGCGGACAGAGCTGCTGGGGGCCATTCGATCTGGCAAAAATACTGAATATATACCGGTAACAAGTGTACCAGATAAGTGGTACGCTTGAATTGTGTAAATTGGTGTGTTGTTTAGGTTCGGTTAGGTGCGAAGGATGGGCTGAAATTGTGAAGCCATCTTACAACTCCCACTTCAAGATGCATGTTGGTGCTGCTGGTCATCGCCTTTCAGTGCCATTGCACACAGGGTTTTCGCCTCTGAACTCCAGATGAAAGGCGAGAAACGGTGGCGGACCATGCCGATATACGCGAGGAGAAACGGCCAGCGAGCGCCAACGGATCCGATCGATGAGCTGCTGCCAGTGACTGGTTCGCAGCGAACTCACTTCGTGTGAGGAGCTATTGCTGCTGCTCCTTCGAGTCTTTTCAGCAGAGAAAAATCTTCCGTGCCGAGGATATGCCTGCATTGCCGGCAGCCACCGCGTGAAAAACTGACTAAGCTAAAGCCCCTGCCGAGAAACAGGTACCCGTTACCGTCGGGCGGTGAAACCAAAGCATGCTAGCCAGCAATGACCAAGCAACGATGAAGGCAATAGCAACAGCAGCGCCGCCGGTTTCCTCGTGTCTCAGTGAAAAAGGCGTTAAAACGCTACGTGAAGGAGGAGCGTCGCTTGGACGGCCAATGCGTGGCTGCTCTCTGGAGACCGTTACGGCTCGATCCGAAGGAAGGTCCTGCTTCCCCCGGTCCGAAGCGTGCAGGACCCGGTAGCTCATTCCGGAATTTCCACGGCACCACCGAACCAACAACAACAACAACCAACTACCATGGGCTGCAGTCAATCCAAGGCGAACGACGTTGTGATCGAGCCGATCACGGCACCGCCGTCCGAGTGCGGCAAGGCCTCGATGGACCTCGCGTTCACTGAGATCATTGTGGACCATGAGGAGTCGAGCACGAGCGTCCCACCGACGCCCGTCGAGGAAGAGGCCGTCGTCGAGGAGGAGGCCGTCATCGAGGAGGAGATCATCGCCGCACCTGTCGTTGAAGTGGAGGAGCCCGTTGTTGAGGAGCCTGTGGTTGAAGAGCCCGTCGTCGAAGCAGAAGAGCCCGCTGCGGAGGAGGAAGAAGCCGAGGAAGATCCAGTGGAGCCCGAGGTCGAGGCCGAGGAAGAAGTCGAGCTGCAGGAGGAGAAGTCCGTGATCGTGGAGAAGTCTGCGGTGACGAGTGTGAGCTCCCCCACGTGGACGTTTGAGGCCGAGGCGGTCACGTTTACGGTCGGCATCGCCTTCTTCAGCATCGTCGGATCCAACACCGAGGGTACGAACGTGCACCTCACCAAGCGATACTCCGAGTTCAAGCTGCTGCACGCCAAGATGGCCAAGCTCATGGACCGGGAGGAGCTGCCGCGTATGCCCGTGGCCTCGTTCCTGCAGGGCCGCAACGACAAGGCGCTGCTGCAGGAGCGCGAGACCGTGTTCGTCCAGATGCTCAACGCCATTGCGTTGCACCCGGAGGGCTCCCAGAGCGCTGAGTTCAACGCCTTCCTGGCGTAGAGTCCGGTCGGGAGCATACCTGCCATCGGTAGTGTAGGTATAGAGGAGGAGGGGACGCACTAGCACAGCTTATAGATATGAACCAGCAGCCTGTACACACTTGTAAACACGAACACCATTCCCACACATTCGAGCCACTTGCCACGTGGCTGAAGAGACGACTAGAGCGGCAGATTGTCTCCAGCAGTGAGTAACGAGCTGATACCTGCCATCCGCTCGCGCATACACTAAGGATAGGATCAGTGGTCGGCAGATGGCTTTGAGATGGAGCGGCATATGGCCGAGAGATACGCGGTGCCTTCTCTTTATTAGTCTCTGCCGTGGTGCCGGCTGACGGACAGGCGCCGACTTGACTTGGTGGCTGCAGTCGTTCATTCCCGAATTCCCTCGGTCTTACTCACAAGAGTCCTTCTTCTACCTCCGCGTACTTGTTCCAGCATGGGCTGCAGTCACTCCAAGACATCCGACGACCAGGTCGTAGAGCGCGTGTCCGTGGACACCCCCGCCGTGGAGGCCCCGGCCTCCGAGAGCATCAAGGAGCCTACGGTCGCCATTGAGGAGCCGTCAGCGTCCGAGGACCTGCCCCCTGCACCTGCTTCTGTTCCAGTGGAAGATGCGGATGAAGCTCCCAAGACGGAGGAACCTGCTCCCGTTCAAGAGGAACCCGCTGCAGTCGAAGTGGAACCTGCTGCTCCGGTTGAAGAGGAGCCCGCTGCTTCAGTTGAAGAGGTCATGGAAGAGCCGACAGAATACGAAGCTGACAAGGAAAGTGTCGTCTCTGTAAAGAAGCCGGTCGAGGAGGAGGTCATGGAAGCTGTTGAGGAGGTCCCCAAGACGGAGGAGAAGATATCAGAGCCAGAAGAGACTCCAGTGGAGGCCGAGGCTCCCATTTCGGAAGCTCCTGTTGAGGAGGAGGCCCCCAAGTCGGAAGCCGCTCCGGAAGCTGCAGTTGAAGAGCAGACACCGGTCGAGGAACCCACTGCTGAGGTTGTGGAAGCTCCTGTCAGTGTGGTCAAACCGGTCGATGGCTCACTGACCTTCACGCCCGAAGACGTGACCTTCAATGACAAGGGCGTCGCTTTCTACAACTTTGACGGCTCCGACGCGAGCAACCCGGCCGACGACGTGCACGTGTCCAAGCGCTACTCGCAGTTTAAGGCTCTGCACGCGCAGCTCGCTGCCAAGGTTCTGGATCTCCCGGTACTTCCCAGGGCCTCGTTCCTGCTGGGCCGCAAGAACAAGAAGATGCTGGACGACCGCAAGACGCAGTTCACCGCCCTGCTTAACGCTATCGCAGCCGACCCGGTCGCTTCACAGAGTGACGCCTTTAAGTCGTTCTTGGCGTAGACGTAGAGCTTCAAGGCTAGAAAGAGCTCGAGCAACACTTTATTCTTTGCTTTCAGCGGTTGTAAATTTACCATGACTTTCAGTCTTCAGTTCGTCTCTTGTGTCACAATTTTCGAGTTTAAGGGAATTTATTTGTGGATTGTGTAGTTTTCGTTCTGCAACTGGTGCCTTTCGTGCGTATGGACAGCCGTCACCGGATTAATTCCACGGTACTGCGCGAGTCTCGCTCAACATTCGTACAACATTCAGGTACATGAACCATAGACAAGCTACTGTGCACATCCAGTTGGGTGCAGCAACGGGTGCCAAAAAACAAAACATGATTCCCAGCTAAGTCAAAGACGATCTAGTCGGGAGATGAATTCTATCTACTAACGCGCCCTGGCCATGGAGCTCCTTGGGCTGCGATATTGCTACGAGCAGCAAAGTCGTGCGCAGAATTGTCGCGATGAGATTCATCTGGTGCTGTGCACGAACACTTCGGCCTATAGAGGTTCCGTACGTTTGCATTGCCAATGCATTAGCTACTGGCGTCACGTGGTGCCTGCTTAACAGATATTTAATAGTTAGGCGACCAAGGCGTTCGTAATGGAGTTTTTGAGCGCGCGAGGGTGTAAGACATGCAGATCACTGGCGCGGGAGATGTTTGACGGAGACAGCCGGGTGTAGATTGCTGCCATGTGGGATTTCTTCCTCTTGAGAAATGACGTGTACGTTGTGCGTCAAACGGCGGGCGACGACAAAGTCTGCACCACGAACACTGGACTGCAGCGTTCATTCTCCATTCTCCACGGTCTCTCTCAAGTCTTGAGTCCGTACACCACACCACTTCTCGAAGTACCGACAAGACACCATGGGCTGCACTCAATCCAAGACGAACGAGGTGGTGGATCCGATCGATACTTCAGTCGAAATCACTGTCGCTCCGATCAAAGTCTCCGTGGGCGAAGCCCCTGCATGCGAGACCAAGCAGGCTCCAGTTGAAGCGACTAAGCAGGTCGAACCCGAGGCGGAGCCTGTTCCGGTGAAGCAGGAGCCGACCGTGGAGGTGAAAATTCCGGACTCAATGCTTGAGTTCGTTTCAGGTGAGGTGAGCATCAACGAGTACGGCGTTGCCTTCTACAACTTTGACGGCATCAACCCGGCAGACCCCAGCAAGGAGTTGCACGTCTGCAAACGGTTCTCGGAGTTCAAGGACGTGCACGCGGAGATGTCCAAGCTCATGGCCAGCGAGAAGAACGTCAAGACGGAGGACCAGGACAAGTTCCAGACGTACCCGGCGCTCCCGGCGATGCCTCGGGCAAACGCGGTGACGTACGTGCTCGGACGTGGCAACCAAGGTGTGGTGAAGGAGCGTGAGGTGCAGTTCGTCAAGATCCTCAACGCCATCGCCAGACATCCGATCGCTGTTCAAAGCCGAGCTTTCAACGACTTTGTTGCTTAGATGGTTCTCCTCACTTCGGATAAGCTTGCAAACCAATACTTCGAAGTACAATACACATGTGGTATTGAACTCTAACTTGTGACTATTAGCCTCCTGGCATGTTGTAACTTGTATGAGAGACAATGTTCAGCGCGAGCTGAGCTTTTCCGCAGACGCAATAAGGATAGAGTTCATGTGAGCAATACACCTGATGCTTTACAGTCATCCTTCCGCTAGCCTATGTCGTCTGGTGCTTTGTGGATGAACATTTATCGCCCGCATGAAGAGCAGTGCTGAAGGGAGAGAGGTTCAAAAGGAGAAAGTAAACTCTGCCGCATGGTCTATCCATCCTTCTTGGGGTATCTCAATGTCATGTGGAATGGACATGCTATCGTTCTGTGGCTCCACTTCCAAAGTTTGACACCGAGCTACTCGACTACCAATATGGGCTGCATTCTCTCCCGGTCCACGAATCCCATGCTGGGACTCAGTGCCATCGAGTACTCCGTCACCGAGTTGTCAATCGCCAAGCGCCCCGGTGGGCCTGACGTTGGCCCCGTCCGCGAACATTTTTCTGCCGTGGTAGACTCAACAAGCAAGACCAACAAGATCCCAATCGGCGTGATCGTCTTTTCGGTCGTCAAGGTTGTCGCCAATGAGGGCGGTGTCATGTTCTACCACTTCAGCGGCACGAGCGCAGAGGACCCTATGAACGAAGTGCGAATTGCAAAGCGGTATTCAGACTTCAAATCTCTGCACTTTGAGCTTTCGGAGCTCATGGCGAACGAGCGAAACGTCCCGCCAGCGCAGCAGTATCTGTTTGAGACGCACCCGGCTCTACCAGAGTTGCCAAGTGCCAACGTGTGGACGTACTTGCGAGGACGCAGCAACGAAAATCTGCTGGAGGAACGTGAAGAGCAGTTCACCCGGATCCTGAACGCCATCTCGAGACACCCCGTGGCTTTTCAGAGTCAACCGTTTACAAACTTCTTGCTGATACGTTAAGCATTATCACCAACCATAAATAATAAACGGAGACGTCCATCCTTTGCCGTGTTGACGTTGAAGTTAGTGTATCCATATCTACTGTAGCCATATCCTTTTAGATGCGAACGCAGGAGGAAACCCATGCAACATGCGCGACAAGCTTTTTTTCTTGAGCTCGGCAGTACATGTCTTAACGAATCTGTGCTCGGCACTACACAACTTTCGCTATGTCGCTGCGAAAAAAATGTGGGCATCAATTTCCCTATTTTTGTGCTCCGCAATTGTTCGGCAGAGACGCTGGAAGACACGGGTACACTTTATGGTGGCTGTCTCCATTAACCTGCTGTCTCGATAGAAAACATATTCTCTTTTGCAGCCTTGTGTCTCATACACTGTTGGGCTCTGCGTTTTCGGTCGCTGCCGCCTGTCCGAGTAGCGTCTCCAGTATCTGGCACACGTGTGGCGCCTGTCCATTTCGATTGCCATCGTCCGCGTCAACGTCGGGTCATGGGCTGCAGACACTCCACGGACGCGGCGCGAGCCGACAGCGTCGCGGTGCCCCTTCGACCGACGACGCCGTCGTTCCACGCCCAGGACTCCAAGCTGTGGACGAACACCAGCGGATCCCAAGCCAACGAGTTCCGAGAAGAGCTCCCGTCGTTCGTAGTCTCGGACAGCGCCGATCTAGTCGGGAGCTCCGATGGTGAACCGGTGCACGGCATGGTGAGCGCCTTCACGTTCTCCTTCATCCAGGCGTCCGAGACCAGCAGCACCAACTCTAGTCTCAGTCTCGACGACTCGTTCGTGTCCGAGGAGCAGACGTCGCCTCGTCCGCCCGAGTCGTTAACGTTTGCCATGACCAGCGACCCGATCGAGCTCCTACCGATTCCAGAAGAGCATTCCGGGCCGAGGGAGAGCGTCGAGGCATCAACCAGCACGACCGCGGAACTCCAGGAAAGTGCAGCCCCCACCCCGACTGAGAGCGGAGTGACGGAGCCCGAGGTGGAGTCGTCGCCTGCGGCAGTGGTTCAGATGGTGGAGAGCAACGCAGTGAGTGAATCGGCCACAACTGAGACGAGTGACCTGCTTGTAAACGACTTGGACGCGTCTGAAAGCAGCAACGCCACCAGGCGATCGGTGACTGCGTCGGAGCTGAGTGAAGGAGGGGAATACATAGTCGCCGAGACCGGAGCTGTCGTCCGTCAGGAGCCTGAAATTGATCCCGTTCCAGAAGCCTCTAGTTACGGCGATACTGTTGAGCGTGAATCGATTGAGGAAGTCGTTGCGGCGATTGTGCAGGACGTGGTCCACGGAGCTCTTGCTGACGGTGAGCCAAAGCAGCCGCGTGATCGCGCAGCTCTCGTGGCAAGGAGCAGCTTGCTCGTGGAGCCCTCCAGCACTGGCATTTTCGCCTTGAGTATGAAGACGCAGCCATCGGAGAACGCACCTATGGCGAGCACCCGCGTCCCGATCTACGCCATAGTGGGTACTTCCGCGGACAGAGGCGTCGTGCTGTACCAGATCCAGTTACTGGGCGAGGTCACCGACAGTGCCAGGTGGTCTGCACCGTTGTCTCGCCGCTATTCCAGATTCAGTGAAATGCACTCGAAGCTGAAGGAGACCAAGATGCCCGCTGCCCACAACCTACCAAGGCTACCTCGAGCCGGCATAGTGCACTTTGTACGCGGCCGACAGAACAAGAAGACTATCGAGGAGCGCCAACATCAGTTCTCCAACCTGCTGCGGTACATCGCCGAGCACCGAGAGCTGCACGACAGCGCCGAGTTCCAGCACTTCCTAACGAGTGAGTCATGAAAGGTCCATTCCATTTCCCCCGAGCACAGCACGAATCGCTGTATCAATCTACACTTCCAGGAAGTTAGTCGCGCCAATAGTTTTTCGTAGCGAGCAATGCAGCGTATGAACTCGATAAACCGTTTACATGTACCATTTTGATCCCCAAACACGCAGCATTTCGACGTGACCGTTGCTATACCCTCGCCTCCGACGTTTCTTGGCGTCGACCAGCGAATATGGTTGCTCAGTGTCACAACAAATCCATTTGCTTTCCAGTTCGGCAGCCCTAAAGGCGTCAGCTGGTGCCGGCAGAGATCACTTCGGGACTGCGGCTAGAGCAGCAAACCCAGAAGGCAATTGGCAGGCCAGTCGCAAGTGCTCAAGTGGTAGATTGACACGCCCCACACACATCCAGGCTCGAAATCCTCCTGCCTTTGTCACTGCGCGCAAAGTCTCGCGTGACAGCTTTCGACGACACACAGAGTTCGGTCATGAGCACCGAGGGAGTTCATATCATGCAGGTGAGCGAAAAGAACGCGATGACGACTCGACCCGAAGCGGACGAAGACGCACGCACCGAGTCGTCCGAGGGTAGCAATCCGCAGCCGGACGCCGCGGATTCCGAGGACGAATTCGAAGATGCCATGCCGCCGTCGTCCATGTCGAGTATGCTGATGATGTTTGATGATAGTGCACCGCCACTGTCGGGCGTGTATGAGGACGCACTGGAGGCAACGGAGGAGCAGGTGGCAGCGGCGTTGGGGTCGACAAGTTCGGACGGAGAAAGACAGACTACGATTCTAGAGGGAGACGAGGAGGAGGAAGACGAAGTCGAGAACATGGTTGAGACAGAAGATGCAGCGAAGACCAAGGTCAATGTTGAGGTCATGGCGGTCGTTAAAGGTATGCTGGAAGCCGCAGTTGCTGTAGTGGAAGACGTGGCGGAGGAGGTGGACGATGATATTCCGGCTGAACAGGACCTCGCAGTTGATACTAGCGACGACGTTGCTGCGGATAAGTTGGGCAGTGCGGGGGAAGCTGAAGACGAGGCCGTCGTGGAGGAGGAAGTAGAAGAAGCTGTAAACGAGGAAGCCAAAACCGAGGAGGAACCAGACGTGGGAAGGCAAGAGGTTGAAGAGGAGAATTTCACCGAGGCTACAGCTGAGGAGTGCGAAGATGCCGAGCAAGAAGTGGGATCGGTGAACAATGCTACGGCAGAGGTCAATACGGAGCAAACGGTTGATGAAGAACCTGTGGACAAGGCGAGCGTGGACGACGAAGAAGTAAACCCGACTGTGATCAAAGAGACTGAGGGACAGGAAGCTGCTGAAAGTGTCGAAGCAGGGGTAGCGCCACAAGAAAAAGCTTCTGGTGATTTGGATGAAGAGGTTACGGAGGAGACTGTCGCGACTGAAGGTGAGCAGACTGCTGCTGCTTACGTCGTTGCTGAGAGCGTGGCAGCGCAAGTTGAAGCCGACCCCATCACCGAAAGTGTTGCGACTTCACCCGCGGTGGAGACCACAGAAAGTGAATCGCCTGTGGCGACTGAGGAGTCTATTACCTGCGAGGAAGAAGCTGTGGCTGAGGTAGCTGAGAGCGAAGACGTTGATGATGAGACTGCCGTCGACGAGCAACCTGATGGTGTTGAAGAAATCATCGTGGAAGTTAAAGAGACTGCCGTGGAAGACATCCCTGAAGCTGAAGCTGCTGTTGAAAATGTGAACGTGAACATGACAACTGGTGAAGAGACCGCTGAAGCTGAGCCTGCAGCTCTTGCGGCGATGGATCCCGCTGAAAAGAGCGAGAAAGCCCATGACCCTGAAACTGGCGATGAAGCTGATCCCGCAGCTGAACTGATCGAAGACGAGGGCGATGAAGCTCTAGTGGAGGAAGCTGTCGTCGTCAATGAAGAGGTAGCCATTGACGATGGTGCCATGGAGAAGCCTGTTGCGGAAGAGGTTGCTCAAGAAGAGTCCATTGTTTCAGCGGAGAAGGCTACAATCTCTACCGACGAGGCTGCTGATGACGCTGAATCGAATGCGACCCCGGAAGGCGAAGAAGCGTTGGTAGAGGAATTGGATGAAGCTATGCAGCCGGAAGAGTGTACTGGTGAGCCCTCCGGTGAAGAATCGCCAGCTGCTGAAGATGTGGAGGAGGTTGTCATCCAATTTGCGAACGATCTCGTGCAAGCGGTTCAATCCGAACAGGACACCGACGAAGTTGTTCCCGAAGCCACAGTGGAAGAACCTCTCGCGGATAAGCCTGGTGCTGTCGAACAGCATGGTACTGAAGACGCCACACCAGAGTCGACCGACGCACCTGAGCAAGACAGTGAAGCTGCTTCTCCCAATAACATCGCAACGAAGGAGGATCCTGTGGACAACAACGCGGAGCTCCTTGCTGTCGATGGCGACCCAGCTGAAGAAGAAGCCAAGGACGACGCAGCTCCTCTCAAAAATGCTCTGGAACCTGCAGCCGTGTCCAAAGAGCCCGCCGGATCCTACAGGAAGAGCGGAGATGCTGACGAACAGGATCACGTCGTTCTTGGCCTATTGCCGAGACTCGGACCGTCGTCTGGAACCACGACGACTACGACGATCGAGCCGTTCATTCTCAGCACGGAGAGTCTGGAAGTTCACCTCCCTCCGCAGCGCTGGATCTACGAGGTCTACGGTTTCTCGATCGAGAACCGCGTAGTGTATTACCACATCCACAAGACCAATCGACGCACAGGTATCCGCGATCCGCCCATTCTCAAGCGCTACACGGACTTCCGCGAGCTGCAGCTCCAGCTGCTGGACACTTGTATTGCCACTGTTGCAGACATGCCCCGTATCCCGAGGCCGCATCTGGGAACCGTTTTCCGAGGCTACAAAAGCAAAAAGACGATCGAAGTCCGCGAAAAGGCCTTCCGTGCCTTGCTGAGGTACATTTCGCAGTACCCGGCACTCCACGGCAGCGGCGCTTTCGAGCGGTTCATCGAAACGAATCGAGCCACGCCCGGAGCAGGGTGGATGTGACCAAATGCATGCAAGAGCTTAGAATCTAAGTTAGATCTAACCCCCCCCCCAAGCGTTGAAGTTGTTGCTTTCTCGCACGCACTGCCCGCCCCACACTTGAAAATTGCACGAATTTTCTGGTCGTGAGTAGCGTCTATCCTCCATGTGCAGGTGAATTTGTTTGTCTCATGTTTGCCATAGCTCGGCCAGTCCCGACAGCAGTCATCTGACACCATAAGCGAACTCTCCCGCCCTCACGATCGCAAATCGAGCCCAAAGTCTCCAGTCATTCTACAACCTTCCACCGCAAGTGAACATGTCGGTAGCTTCCTGGTACTATTGCAACCTGCTCGACGACGAGGTGTCCCAGTGCGTCCCCGGCGTCCAAGTCCGTCAAAATGCCGTCGAGGAGCTCGTGAAAGTTCCGGTGGTGAGACCCGAGATTTCGGTGGCTATGGGAGCGGAGGTGGACGGTGAACTGGTGGTCGGTAGATCGACGTACGTGCTGGCAGCTTCATGCGCTGCAAAGTCGGAGAAAGGTGTGAAGACGGAAGAAGTTGTGGTGGACAAGGTTGAGCCTGTCACGCAGACGAAGGTTACAGCAGAGCCCGTGGAGGTGGAGGCTGTGGCTGAGCCTCTGGCTGAAGAGATCGCGGAGCCTGTTGCTGCGGAGAAGGTGGTCGCG
Organism: Phytophthora lateralis; assembly: GCA_000500205.2. Taxonomy (NCBI): domain Eukaryota; phylum Oomycota; class Peronosporomycetes; order Peronosporales; family Peronosporaceae; genus Phytophthora; species Phytophthora lateralis. The sequence continues at coordinate 10,300 of KV724013.1, read as the reverse complement.
ATTGTTGCAACTGAAGAGGTTGCCATGGAGGCAGCTGTGCCTGTTGCTGTTGAGGAGGAAACTGTTGCTGAGACCACTGCAGTGGATATGGTTCAGGACGAGCCTGTTGCAACCGAAGAAGCTGGTGAGGAAGAGTCTGTGGCCATTGAAGACGTCACTCAAGAAGAGGTTGCTGAACCCGTGGCAGTGGCGGAGGTTGTTGCTGCTGCTGCGGAGGTTGCAGACGAAGTGAATGAAGGAATGGCTGAGGAATCTGCCGAACCCGCTCCTGTTGAAGCGATTGTCGAGGAGACCGTGAGTGAGATGGCGACGGTGGTGAAGACTGTACACGAGACGGTCAAGTCCGTTGCGGTTGACGCGAAGATTGAGAAAGAGGTCGTTGAGCCTGCTCAAGCCGCAGTGGAAGAAGAGGCTGGTGCGGTTGAGGAGGTGGCCGAAGAGACGGTTGCAGAGGTGTCTGTGGAAGAAGAGATTGCTGTGCCTACGTCAGCAAGTGAAGAGGTTGTGGACAACGATGACGCCTTGGCCGATGCGCCTAGGAAGTTGGTCACGCGAATGTCCTCTATCCCTGAAGACGAAGAAGGTGCGGTGGCAGTCGACAGCGAGTTGCCGGCTGAAGAGAGCGCTGAGGCTGAGCAAGTTGCTGAAAAGAAGAAGACGGAGGAGGTTGCGAATGAGATTGAGGCCACGCCTGACGTTGCTGAAGCGGCTGAATTGGCTGCGGTGGAGGAGGCACCAGCAGCGTCGAAGCCTGTTGCGGATGACGCGTCTGACACCCAGTCGGAGGTTTCGGAGGCTACTGCAGCTGAAGCGGGGGAGCTCACTCCTGTTGCGAAGGTTGATGCGGAGCCCGAATCCGAGATCGAGGAAACGATGGTCATCGATGCAGACCTCGCAGCAAAGGAAGCTGCTGCGGTTGCAGAGGCAGCAAGTGAGTCGTCCTTCGGTTTTCTCCGAAAGAACAGCTACGCGGTCTCGTCCGTTGCTGTAGCTGTGGTCACGGCTCTTGCAGCTACGCTCGTTGCGCGTAGGTAGAAGTCCATTTCCACAGCTCCTTCTTAGAATTCGTCAAGAGATTTCCGTTCATCATGTACCCAAAAAATGAGTAACTCTACATGCTCTCTACTATTAATAGTCGTTGACAACGGTAGATCACGGAAGTTAAGCCGACATGAACATCATCTCAAAATTCGCCATCCGCGCTTCGTGGACGCTAAAGACCACCATATTATTAACTTGTCGTCGCTGCATACTCATTATATATTTCGTGGCGAGACACTTACGCTGTCTCAAGGCAGCGCGATGCTCGAATCGAAGCCGTCACTGAAGGCTCGAAGGATCGCCGCAGCCGGCAGAGGCCTCTGCGCTCCATAAAGCACAACGCGTGTTTCTCGTGCCATTTGCTGCCCAAACAAGCAGTGTACAAGCTGCGCCGCCTTCCTGTTCGCACGCATCTGTTGTCTCTAGCCATGAAAGCATGCCACCTGCTCTGTATTTGGCTGAACCGGCTGGACTGCAGCACGATGTCTGTCCACTGCCTCATGGGGCCGAACGGGTGTATGTCCTTGCCCGTCCATGCCGTGTAGCCGAGATATCCAAGCTACGGAAAGCTCATTAGCGAATTCAACCACCAAGCAACAGATCAAAGCGACTGATTGGCAAACCAACAACAAACAACAAGAAGACCAACGAGATGTCTACCACGAACCTGCAGAACGAGTACACCAACGCCGACGAGACGCGTCTTCAACTCAATACCAGCGCAGACAACGCAGCCGAGTCCAAGTTGAGCAGCCGAAGCAGCTCCACAGTAGACATGGACACAGCAGACGACGTGGAGTCGATCGATAACAATGCACAAATGGGCCGTGGTGAGGTCTACATGATGTACCGCCACAGCTTCAGCGACGAAGTGGCTGGAGTGACAGCACTAGGCTACGGAACACACAGCGGCATGAACACACAGACAGCAGAGACCAGCACACACAGCGTAGCAGATGTCGTTCTCGAGAGTGAGGACACGACTCCGATCACGCCGGACGAGTTGATCGTGGCGACAACACTGTACAACCTGATCCACCAGATCGTGGATGGAGCGGAAGAGGTCGTCGAGCCTGTCGCCGAGAGTCTGCCGGAACCGGGAGCAGAAGAAGTTGAAGTCGCGGCGCCTGAGGAGGAAGTTCAGTTTGCTGCACTTGCCGTCGGCACCGGAGTCGCTTTGGCTGCCGGAGCTGTTGCGCTTGTATCGAGCAACAAGGAGGAAGAAGAATTGGTTGAGGCTGCGTCTAGCGAAGAGGTTGATTCAGTAGAGGCGACCACAGAGGAGGTCGTGGTGGAGGAGGCTCCAGTCGAACACGTTGAAGGCGTATCTGCGGTTGTTGATCCTGAGCAGAATGAAGTCTCTCTTGTAGAAGACGTCGCGATAGAGGAGGCGAATGTGAAGGACGCCAAGGAGGAGCCAGCTGAGGTTGAGCTTGTTGAGGAAGTCACCGTCGCCATTGCTGCTAATGAGCTTGCTAAGTCAAAGTCTGCGGCGGAGGAACTGTCAGTTGCAGAGGCCCTTGCTATCGACGAGAGCGGTGAGATTGTTTCCGAGATGGAGGCCGATGACCTGGTTGTGGAGGCTGCCGAGGAAGGCGCCACTGAGGACGACACAGACGAGGTTGCTGAGACGGAAGTGGCTATCACGGCCGAAGCAGTTAAGGTGGAGGAGGAACCTGCAGCACTTGACCATGTGATTGTAGACAAGAACGTGGTGGTTGATGCCGTCGAGGTCTCCGACGAAGAGGCTGCTACTGAAGAGCAGCCCGAATTGTCCAAGGAAGATATCGTCGAGGCTGAAGCTGGTACTGCACTGGACGCTGAAGAGGTTGCGGCTAACGTCTCCACCGAGTCCGAGGCGGCTGTAGAGTCAACTGAGAGCGAAGTCGCCGAGGAGGTCACAGCTGAGCCTGCATTTGAAGCGGATGGCGATGTTGAATCTGTCGTCGCTGACGAGGTCGTAGCAGCGGACATGGAGGAAGCCACGATCGAGACTGTTGAGGAGTCGGGGTTGGAATCTGTCAAGGACGAAATCACTGAGACTACCACGGCGGACGAGGTCGTGGAGGCTGTCAAGGAGATTCCTGCTGAAGCGGCTACCTCGGTGAGTGATGAAGTGGAGAGATCAAAGGCGACAGCTAAGATCAACAATCTTGCATCGGAGATGCCCACGATTGTGGCGTCGCTTGCTGCTGGCGCGTGCATGATCGCTGGCGGCGTTGCAGTGTCTCGAATGAGCACCTCGGCTGAACCTGGGCGAGAAGACGTGGTTGAGTCGGAGGTAGACACAGTTACTACTGCCGACGGAGTGCCAGAGGATGTCATCGAGGAGGATGTGGTTGTAGCCGAGGTGGTTGCACCTGACGTAGTCGTGGAGGCTGTTCCGGTGGCGCAAGTCATTCCCGTCACCGAGGAAATGGTCGAACCTAAGCAGGTTGACACACTTGCTCAGGACGAAGAAGCTGCGGTTGGAAGTCTTGCAGCCGTGGCCAGAGAGGAGGTTGCTAAAGCAGACAATGCAGCCGAAGAAATTGTGATGAAGGAGTCTTCGGACGAGTCTGCTGTCGAGAAAGAGTCAACTTCAGTCTGCAAGGAGCTTGGGGCCGAGAAGGAAGACGCCATTGTCACTCCTGGCAACGATATCGCGTTCGGCATGCCTCAGATTGTTGCCTCCATGGCGTTTGGCGCCGTTGCAACCGTGGCCATTGTTGAGACGGCTGCCAGTGGAGTCGAGGAAGTGACTGGCAACGCTGAAACGTTTCATGAGACCGAAATTGATGCTATCAAAACTACCCCTGTCGACTCTACAGCTCAAGAAATTGTGCTTGTCGACAGCGAAGAAGCGGTGATCGATGAGATGATTGGCGCTACCGTCGAAGAAGTTTTGAGCATCGAGTCGTCCGAAGAGCAGAGGGATTCCTTGACACTTGATGTTGACGAAGCTGCCGTAGCCTTGGAGTCTACTACGGATGACTTATCATTGGAAGAGGCTGTTGCTGAGGAGGCTGCCATCGATAGGCATGAAGCGGAGGAGGTTGCTACAAAGGTACCTGCTGTTGTGGACGATGCTGAGGAGGTTGAGAAAACTACCAAGCAGGGAAACGCCGAGAAGACTGTCCCCGAGTCTGAAGTTGAACAGACCACAGAAGAGGAAGTCACTGTGGAGGAAACTCTTATCGATGGATCTGTAGTGGAACAACTTCCTCTTGTTGAGGCGACCACTGAAGAGGGAGCTAGGGTTGAAATCTCTGAAGACGTGAAGGTCGTTGTCGAGGAGGTTGAGACTAAGGAGTCAACCGCTGATCAACTTGATGTTGAGGACGTTGCTGTCGAATCGGTAGCGATTGTCGAGGACTTATCTGCAGTTGTCGAAGTGGCTGAAAAGGGCGAGAACCCTCTTGCTGTAGGAGAATCAATCGAAGCCGTTCCTACTGAGGTGCTTGCCTGTGATGCACCAGCAACGGAGGAACCTATTGCTGAAGATCCTGCAACTAAAGAAGATACTTCCACCGAGCAGCTTGATGGGGAAGAGACTTCCGGGGAGGCTTGTACCAAAGTTGAGGAACCACTAGTGGTCGAGGAACGAGCTAGCGACGGCATTGCTGTGAGCGAACAACTCATTGTCGAGCAGGCCGTTGCGGTGGCGAGTCGTGTTGATGACCTGGGGCAGGTGGCCCACAACGATCCAGAGCTTGCTGTCGATGAACCCGTTGAGGACGAAGCTGTCGATGACGAGACAGTCGCAGAGGAGCTTGCTGCCAAGAACACCAGTGAGGTTAGTGAGGTTGTTCCTAATGAAGAGCCTGCATCCTCCGTAGAGACGGATAATGCAGCTTCGGGTGATGTTGTTACTGAGGAGGTCGAGGAGCAGACAACGACGGAGGAGATTCGGGAGCCTACTGAGGTCGCCATCCACGAGCCTGTCAACGAGGAGGAAGCTACACTCGAGGAAGCTGTTGTTTCCGATGAACATGGCGAAGAGTCCATCGAGCAACTTGCTGCTGCCGAGGAAGAGGTTGCAATGGAAGTTGATGCTACGGAAGAAGCTGCTGAGGAGGAGATCGTCTCCGAGGAGCTCTCTACTGAGAAGGAAGAGGAGGTTGTCGATGGATCGGCTGCTGAAGCACCCGCACTAGAAATCCCTGTCGAGGTCACCGCGCAGGAGAAGGCCACCCCTGAAGAGGAATCGATCAGTGAGGCTGAGCCGGTCATTGACGAGACGGCTGACAAGGATGAGGATTGTGAACCATCTCCCGTCGTCGAGGCCGAGATGGAGGAGGAAGAGGACGCAAAGGCCGGCGGCTGGTTCAAGAAGTTGCTGTTCCGCAAAAAGTCGACGTCCAAGTCGGTGCCGATGTCCAAGACTGAACCTATTGTGGCCGATCCTGGGACGGATGCCGCATGTGTCCATGTGGAGGCTGCAGCTGAACCGGAGGATACTCAAATCGGCGAGATGATCCCAGAAACTTCCGCTGCCATTCCTCAAGAAACTGCACGGGACGCAGGAGACTCGTCAGAGAAGATCGCGGCAGTTGAGACGGAAATGGAGATTGTACCGGCCGAGGTCGAGCACCAAAAGGATGCGAGTCAACCGTCAGTGGAACAGGAGACCACGTTGAAGGAGGAAGCGGAGGAGGACACGGACTGTTCAGTGGAGACCAAGTCGGACGAGGCCGATGAGGAGGAGGTGGCGGCTGAGGGGGCTCTGGAGGTGGCTGCTGGTGAAGAAGCTATTCCAGAGGAGGCCAATGCTACGGAGGAGGCTGTTGCTGAGACCAAGGCGGCTGATGCCGTGGAGGAAGGTTCTGAGCGTCTGGACGAGGAAGCTGCCAAACCTGAGCTTGTCGAGGCTGTGGACGAGGAAGTTGCTGAGGTTGATCCTATTGAGGAAGAACCAGTCGCGTCTGTCAAGGAGGCAGCTGCTGAGCCTGTCGAGGCTACTGCCGAATGTGTCCAAGAGGACGCTGCTGCAGAGGAAGAGCTTGTGGTAGAGGAAGAGCTTGTTGCTAAGGAGGACGAGCTCGAAGCTGCCGTGACCGAGACCGCCTCTACGGAAGTCCATGCCGAGGCCGAGACGCCAATCGAAGATGCTACCGAAGAAGACGCCTCTAGTGCTGAGGTTGAAGAGCAGCAGGAAGCTGTGGAGGAAGTCTCTGTTAACGAGAAGGTCGCAACAACTGTGCTTGCTACGGATAGCGTCGAGGGGGTCACTGAGCCGGTCGCTGTTTCAACAGATGACGCTGCGGCCGAGATCGAGGAGGCTGAATGCGACTCTGCCGACGACGCTGTTGTCGCTGAACGCGCTGCTGTACAAGTTGTCGAGGAGACTGCAGTTGCGGTGGAGACCGAGGCTGAGGTCGAAGTCACAGATAAGGAGGAGGCAGTCGAAGCCACTGCTGAAGCAGAGCCAATTGTTGCAGCTAAAGATGCCCAGGATATCGAGTTGATGGAGACGGAGGCTGCTAGGTCTGATGTCGAGCCGTCTACCGAACCTGAACCTGTTGAGGACATCGCTCCTGAGGTCGAAGCTGCAGCGGTGAGTGGTGATGCGGCAGACGGTACTTCCGCTGATGAATCTCCTGTTGAAGAGGCTGTCGATACGGTTGCTGCTGAAGAAGTCGTGGCGGAGATGGAGACTGATGTGACGACTGAGGCTACTGTTGAGGCAGCCGACGAGGAACCGAAGGGAGAGGTACAAGTTGAGACCGAAGCTGCATCTGACGAGGTTCCGGACGAGGAAATCTCCGCTGATGAAAGTGAGACGGTCGCGGAAGTTGCAGACGCTGCTGAACAATCGGCACCAATTGAGACTGAGCAGGCATCGGAAGACATCGTCGTTGACGAGGTGGCTGAAAAGGCCCCTGCTGCTGCTATCGCTGAGGCTGAGGCCTACGCAGTCGCTGATGAGGAGCCTGAACCGACGGAGGTCGCTGAAGCCCCCGCGATTGAGAAGACGCCGAGTGAGGTTGAGGTCGCAGCTAGCGAAGAGAAGGAGAAGAAGCCGAAGCCTGCAATGGAGTTTGAAGTTGACACGAAGCCGATTAGCGCTGTGTCAATGCTCATCGGTCGCTACGAGCAAATTGCTGCTCGCAATGCAGCATCGGCTACCAACTCGCGCGCGTCTTCTCGCCACTCCTCCCGAGTTTCTTCGCCACAGCCGTCACCGCCTTCGTCAAGGCCTCGTGGAAACGTGTTTGAGACTGCAGCGAACAGCATCGAGGCCATCGAATCAGGGGGGAAGCTAATCGAAGAGCTGGCTCATGTTGAGCCGATCAAGGAGGACACTGAGGCTGAGGTTGCTGCGGAAGAGTCTGAGGCGAAGGTCGAGGTCGTGGACTCTGAGGAAAAGGCTGGAGATGCTGATGTTGCTGCTGTGACTGAGGCAGAGGAGGTTACGCAGGACGAAGCCATGCTCGCCGATGAGACTGAAGATGCTAAGTCTGAAGAGACCGCTGAGGAGGAAGTACCCGCTGCTGGTGAAGTTGAAGTGGAGGAGACTGCCCCTGTAGCCGATGTAGAAGTGGCCACTGAAGAGCCCCTGACCGAGATTGATGCAGTTGAGGACGCCGCTAGTGAAGAAGCTGAAGCCCCGGTAGTTGATGAAGCTCATGCGGCTGAAGCCGAGGTGACCGAGACTGAGTCTGTCGAGGCTGTGGTCGAGACGGAGACCACTACCGAAGAAGTGGCCCCGGAGGCAACAGAAGATGATAACACTGCAGCTTCTGACGCGACCGAGCCTGAGGCGCCCGCCAGCCAATTTTCAGCTGCCGACGAAATCCCTGTGGAAGAAGCGGTCAAAGTTGTTGTCGACGAGACGCAGACGATTACCACTGCCTACGAGACTGCGGAGTCGTCGATTCTAGGCGCCGATGCCACGGAAGACAGCACCCCACAGAACAGCGAGCACGGTACTGCTGCCCCTCAAGTGACCGATGATGCTGAGCCAGCCGAGCACGAGACTTCCGAGACCGACAAAGCTGTTGTGGCAACCGCCGACTTCACCACCAACGAGGCCGTTGAGGCCTACGTTCAGGTGCACAAATACCCAGTTCCTGCTCAAGACACCGAGACGGACAACCAACTCGAAGAGGACTCGAGCAACCTGACGTCTGCGACTAAGGAGACGCTGGCCGCTGACGAAGAGTCCAAGGAATCGCACCCTGAGGGTAACAACCAGACTGAGGATCCTGAGACGACGGAGAGGAGGATGTCGTCGATCTCCCCCGAGGCTCCTGCCGTGCAGACCGACGATGCCGCGGTGACGAACGAAGCCACCGCGAAGGCCACCGTGGAGATGGCACCCACGAGTCGGGCGACGAAAGCAGTCGCCGACGATGCCTCGGAAGCTGAGTTCACCCCCGAGCGCGATTCTTCCCAGCTCCTGCCTCACCAGCACCTGACGTACGAGATTCTAGGCGTCACGCGTGCCCACAACGTCATTATGTATCACATCTACACTGTCAACAGCGCGACCGGCGAGCGATCCATGTCGATCCCCAAGCGCTACTCGGAGTTCAAGCTGCTGGCCGAGCAGCTCCGAGCTCTGGATGTTCCGGCTGCGCTCGAACTACCGGTGCTGCCTAAGCCCAGCGTGGGCAGCTTCCTGCGCGGCCGCCGCAGCAAGAAGACCATCGAGTTGCGCGAGAAGGCGTTCGGAGACTTCCTGCACTACATTACGCAGCACGAGGAGCTGCTCGAGTGCGCCGTCTTCCAGCAGTTCATCGCCAACTAAAACGGTCGAACTGCCTAGGGAAGCATGCGTGTGTTGTATGTATAGCTAGGATTATATGAGACTCTTACGAATCTAAATGTACATTTTGCACTTGATGGTCAAGTTGCCTTCAGCTTGAAGTTGCGTCGTGATTTGAGCGGCAGGTGCGAGTCGCAAACTGCAGCTGCAATGCAGTGGCGATTAGGAGAGCGAGCGACTCGCTCATCCGGAGCGAGATCTGCCTCCTGGCCAGCGACAACGACAGACGCGACCTCACTTATCTAGACGCCCGTCCTATGCAGAACGTGAGACCTCAGCATGTCTAGCGCGCCTTGCCCTGCGCATTGGGCCGCGACGGCGTGTGTATGCGGCGAGGCGTTTCTCCTCTTTGCTCTCTGCTGTTGTTGCCAAGGTTACCTTTCGGTGCTGCACTGGGACGATGCATGCGGTTTACCTGCTTTCAGATTCAACAAAATGGCGAAACACAGGTATCCATCTGCTATCAGAGGGTTTCCCTATGCCGGTCCCCGTCAACCTCGATGCAAACATGTATAAAAAACAATCTGTTCATGCATGGGTTGCACAGATCAACATGTTTTCTTATGCGAAAGGCCAGCATCAACGGAACGTGATCACAACCAGAATTGCAGCCTTTCGCGCAAGTTCATCGCAGCAATGGGTCCAAACCCACCGACGACGCCACCCCCAACACCACTATCGCGCCCGCTGCTGCTCCAGCAAAGAAGCGGCCGGTGCCGAGAATTGGATTGAAATTAGGATCGCATACGGCGTCAACGACGAGAAGGAAAGGTCGAAGATAAAGTATGAAGTCGACACGAAGACGATTAGCGCGGTGGCTACGATCATCATCGGTCGCTACGAGCCATCACAGTTCAACATCAGGTATTATAGTAACATTAACATTTTTAATTAATTAATGTACTCTATTTGCAGGGCGTGACCTGCCATGCCTTCGGCGGCGGCAATGGCAAGGCTTTCATGTAATGTGCAGCGAGGCTTTCTCCTCCTTGGTATCTAATACTAGGTTGCCTTTCGGTGCAGTGCCACCAAGTGAACCCAAGTGGATAGTACCCATCGGAAAAGTGTACATGCTCATCCCAGCCGCGTGACGATTTGCGACAGAGGGCGTGGCAGTAGAGTTGTTATTTAGTTGGTTAAATACTTAAATAGCATTTCCCGCAGTTAAATGCAGATAAATAGCGATTAAATACGAATTA